>OY744501.1:4095412-4124966 GCA_963556185.1 Pseudopediastrum boryanum | reverse complement strand
GGGGGGGGGGGGGAATATGGGGGTTTTGGCAGAAAGGGAGAACTGCAGGAGTGTGCTGACGGGGGGGGGGGGGGGAGCGAAAGGTAGGGGGAGATGGTCAGCTGATGGTATTTGGGCGCAGGTGGGGGAAGCTGCGGGCATTGCAGGAGTGAGGGGTGGCGGGAGACAGGGGGGAAGGGGGGGGGGGGGCGTGTTGAGAAGGACGAATAAGTGCAAGAGCTAAACCACAATACGAAAGGCGAAGGCGAGACCAAATCGTCGTGTGGCACAGGAGGGGGAGGGGGGATGTAGGCACGGTGGGAGGGAAAGGGGTGCAGAGAGGGGGGGAATTGCGAAATTGGCAGGATGAAGGGTAGCCCCCAAGGTGAGGGGAGTGGCAATTGTGATAGCTGCTGCATTTCTCAGTGTGGGGCCCTTTTTAATGTTGTAGGGTTCACAAGCTACAACATTAATTTCCTCAAATGTGCCTTTGATATTCCTGCTGCTGATGTTTGCGCTGTTGCCGCTGTTGCTGTTGTGGCTGCAGATTGGTGAGTTTTTTGCTGAGTTTGGTTCTGATTTGCTGAGTGGTGCTGAGGCGGAGGAGTGGAGGCCATGGTTTGCTCTGGCACATATACCACACCCTGAGAGGCTGACCATATTCCAGGTAGGGTTTTAGTGCTGCTGCTGCTGAAGCTGCTGCTGTGCTTGCTGTGTGTGCGCTGAGGTTTAGGGTTTAAATTGGGCGAATATATAGACCCTGAACCCTACCCTGAGAGGCTGCCCATCTTGCAGGTAGGAGTATTTCAAAACCAAATTACCATGTAATCACAGGCGGTAGGGGTTAGGGGTTAGCATCACTGTTACCTGAATGCTGTTTTTGGAAGTTGCCAGCTGTCCATGTTACAGGTAGGGTTTAACTGCTGCTGGAGCTGTTGCTTGTTGTGTGTGTGGTGAGGTTTAGGGTTTAAGATCAGGCGAATGTATAGACCCTGAAACCCTAAACCCTGGAGAGGCTGCAGTTATTTCAAGGAAGGGTTTGTAAACGAGGAGTAATGCAAGCTAAATCATAATACCATAGATATTTAATACCACATAATACCACAGCTAGCTAGCTAGACTGAATTGTCATACCTGAATGCAACTCCAAATTTTCCAGCTGCCCACTTTGTAATTCTATGGTCCTATTCACGATATGCCATAGGACCCGCACCTCAAACTTTTACAAATGCAGCGAGGTGGAACAGAATTTGGGCTGTCTTCAGCGTAGCTTTGGCATGCAGCTGCCCATATTTCAAATGAGGTGTCACCTTGCTGGTTTTCATGGCAGCTTGAGGTGCGGGGCCATACCATGAACTAAACTGTATAGTGGGACTGCTGTACAATTGCGCTGCTGTTGCTGCCAGCAGTGTTGCTGTGTGTGCTCTAGGTTTGTAGACTGGGCGGTGGTGTAGACCTGGAAAATTTGTCTTTTTTTTTAATTTAATTTAATTTAATTCAATTTAATTTAATTTAATTTAATTTTATTTTATTTTGAGGGTTTGGAGCTGGCGCGGGCATATGAGGTGTGCAAGACCATGTAAGGGACACATTCCCGGCCGCTGGTGCTGTTGCAGTTCCTGCCACAACTGCTAGGTTTTTTACCCTCTTATACCCTACCAAACCCCTAACCCTTAATGTTTAACCCTAATCCATAAGTTCCCTTGCTTGTGCAGGTGTACTTCACTCCCGAGTGGTGCTACTCCTTTAGCTTCTCTTCTACCCTTACCATATGTTCCCAACCACGCATCTCCCTAGCATCAAATCATAGACTAGTTTTAAAGCATAAGCTCCTTGCTCAGGAGTGGTGCTACTACCGATAGTTTACCTCCTTATAACTTACCAGCAAATATCTTATCAAACCATTATTTCAGGCCATAAACTCCTTGCTGCTGCAGGTGCACTTCAGCCCTGAGTGGTGCTACTACCAATAGTTTACCTCCTTATACCTTACCAGCAAACATCTTCTCAAACCAGTTATTTCAAGCCTTGATGAAAAAAGGAAAAGAGAAAAAAGGAGAATAAAAGAGATGGAAGAGAATAAAAAACAAAACAAAAAATATATAGTTATAAGTAATAAATCAATTAATTAATTAAAATTGAATAAATTAATGATAGCATATTGAATCATGTGCTCCCGCAGGTGTACCTCAGCCCGAGTGGTGGTGCCTAATGAGATTGTCCTTAAGGTCCTAATCCACCCCCTTGTACCTTAGCAGCGAATACTTGTACATTAATCGCAGATTCTAAATCATGCTCTCCTTGTTTGCAGGTGTACTTCAGCCCTGAATGGGTGTACCTGCTTGAGTTGTCCTTCAGGAACTTCCTCCAGGCAGTACTCGCTGTACTGCCACTACCAGCTGTACTGCGCTTCAACACAGACAGGAGGCTGAGGCTGGCACTACAACAGCAGGTGGACGCACTGCAGGGGGAGGTGGACAGACTGCAGCAGCAACTAGCAGCAGCTAAAGCAGAAGCCGCAGCTGCTACTGTTGGTGGTGGTGGTGGGGGGGGTGGTGGGTCAGGTAGGGGTTTTGTTGAAGGGAGTTTTGGGGGTGTGTTGAACCCTGTACATGAGCAGCAGCAACAGCAACTAGGAGCAGCAAAAGCAGAGGCTATTGCTTCTGATGATACTGCTGGTTTTGGAGACGGGAATGTTAAGAGTGAGTTAAAATTAAACCCTATCCAAGAACGGCAGCAGCAGCAGCAGCAGTTGCAAGCCAGCACGTCGCAAAAGATAGGAGCAGGGGAGGAGGGTACAACAGCAGTAGCAGCAGCAGGAGCAGGAGGGTATCCTCCGAAGGCTAAGAAGCTTCCGGCTCCTACTGGTCATAAGAGGGAGGCCAGCTTAGGGGATTGGACGATGGCGCATCATACGGCATTGCAGGTATCTTATAACAGCAGCAGCAATGGAAGTAGTGGTCGGGTTGGCAGTGGGGGTGGGGGGGTGAGAGGGAGTGGGGGGGGAGCGAGCGCAGTGAGTGGAGGAGGGAGCAGGCTACGACAACAGCAGCAGCAACAGCAGCAGCAGAAGCAGCAGGGTTTAAAGCAGGGAGAGGAACAGCAGGAGGAGGAGGAGGAGGAGGAGTTGGGTATTGAGTTGGAATTGCGGCCTTTGGCTATGGGTGGGACAGAAGGGGGTGGATGGGGGTGGGGAGGGGCGGGGTCGGCCAGCGGGCCGTTGCCTAAGCCGTTTACTACCAGCAGCGGAGTAGCTTCTGATCAAGAAGGGGATATAGTAATGAGCGGGGAAGGGAGTTCTGAAGAGGGGCGGGAAATGATGGTGTTGGGGGGAGGGGAAGGAGAAGGGGGAGCATCTCGGAACACTAGCCCTGTGGGAGGGGGCCTTGGGGGGCTGGGAGGGGGCCTTGGAGGGCTGGGAGGGCTGACTGTTCAGCTTCCGTCACGTGTCCCTTCACCTGCCGGTAGCCCGGTGCCCATCCCTCGTCCCCCTCCTTCTGCTCCTGTGGCTGCTATCCCTGCTTCTGCTGGTGGTTCACATTCTATGATGGGAGCCGCTGGTGGTGGTTCTGGTGGCAGCAGCAGCAACAGCATCAACCTTCTCTCATCCTCCCCCGTGATACCTTGGAATGGGGGAGGGGGAACACCTAGGCGGGCAGGAGTGGCGGGAGGGGGGCCGTCACTCCCGGGTATAACTGGTACGTCACCGGCAAGGGGGGGCGTAACTACAGGTGTAACTTCTGTGGTGACAGGGGAGGGGGTACTCAGTAGGAATTCCAGCAGGCAGTCACGTACCAGCGCAGACGATGGGTTTACTACAGGGCATGTGCTAGGTGCAGATGGAAGCTGGCCAGTCACTGCTGATCCACCGCTGGCTCCTCGTATTCCTGTGTCTGTCCACTCACCTCCCACTCACTTGGGTGCCCCTTTAGCTGCCTGTGCTTTTTCCCCTTCTGGGCAAAACCTGGCAACGTCACTAGAAGGAGGTATAGTGAAGGTCTGGTCGGCACCCGGCGTTCCCGGGAACGTCACACGCCATACCACTGTGTCCTGCGGCGTTCCCGTTCCGAGCTTGTGTTGGGACACCCGAGCGGATAAAGTGATGCTATTAGGATGTGGTGGTGGTGCAGGGGTTAGGGTTTGGCATGCTGACACACGCCGCATGGTTGCTACAGCCCCTGCTGATGTCACTTACCCACTAGTTACGGCAGTAGCAGCGTGTCCTAGTGACCCATGCTTTATCGTAGCAGCGGCAACTGCTGCTGCTGCTGCTTGTCAGGATGGTGGTGGTGGGGGTAGTGCGGGAGGGGTCGGCGCAACAGCAGCAGCAGCGGGAGGAGGAGGAGGAGGAGGGGCGAAGGGGAGGTTAACATGTTGGAACAGCCGATCCTTCAAGAAGACCGCTCAGTTCATTTTACCAGCGGACCCCGTGGTCACCTCACTCGCATATAATAAGAGCGGGGGGCTGCTGCTGGTGGGGACGGCAGACGGAAGGGCTTATCTCATGGAACCTGGCAGCAGACAAACCCCAGTGAGAAGCTGGGGTTTAGCAGAAGAGGCGTGGGGCAGGCGGGGTGGGGTTTTAGGCAGCAGCAGCAGCAGCAGGAGGGTGCAAGTTGGGTGGCGAATGGGTGGTGGGGGAGCTTTAGGTGCTGAAGGGAGTTGTTTGATATGTTGTGGTGGGGTGTTGGTGGAGTGGAATGCGGGGGGTGGTAGAGGGGGGCCGTTAGCAGCTGTGGATGTAGCAGCTGTAGGAGCTATAGCTTTAGCAGAGGCTACAGCTGCTGGGGTTTTAGAAGGAGGGCCTGAAACATCAACAGCAGCAGCAGGAGTAGTAAGCAGTGGGGAGTTGGAGGTGGGGGCGGGTGGTGGAGTGGTGGTTGAAAGCTGCAGGTTTGCTGTGTCACCCTCAGGGTCACTAGTGGCAGTACTATGTGGGGCAGTACATGGGGGTTGTGTACTGCTCTTTGATCTGTCATCATCATCAGCGGCAGCAGCAGCAGCTGCGGCAGCAGGAGGAGGTGGAGGTGGGGGGAGTGGCAGGTACCGTGTGTCAGTCACCGATGTCGTCCCCACCACTAGCAGTAGCAGCAGTAGCAGCAGTTGTAGTAGTCCCTGGTCGCCTGCTCAGGTTCTGTTGGTGGACTCTAGGTTAGGGGTGGGTGTGGGGGCATTGGTTGTTGACTGGCACCCTGCCCTCCCCGTGTTGGTTGCAGGGGGTGGGGATGGGAGTGTGTTCACTCTCACAGTGTCTGGTGCTGGTAGGTCATCTGCTAGTAGTGATGGGTGGCCAGCAGGGGAGATGGAGGTGTGATGAGGGCAGCACATTTTTCAATAGACTAGGGTTTAGGTGCTGCGGCTGTCATGACGTGATTGATGTAACCATGTTTTCTGTTTCAATGTGGCTAAATGTACAGCACTCGCTGGCACTAGCAGACAGGTCACTAGTGCCGCTACTATATGTGTAAGGGACAGCTTTGCTGTCAGTCAGTTTTGCATTGTAGGGTTGTGAGGAAACCATCTGAGTGCGCTCGTTTAATCCTGAACTTCATAAAGTGTGTTAACTCGTCAGAACTTTTGTTAAGAGAGACCACTGCACTGCCCTCTGGGCCGTGCAGCACCCAAGCATGACTCCAACCGGGTTTGTTAGTGTGGTGTGTTGAGTAAGAGCGAGTAATAGAGAGCTAGAGGGCTGCGAATTCGAGCGAGGCGGATACAAGTAGACCTGAGACCTTTCTTACACTGCTAATTCTGAAAGCACTTCCACTCGTATGCGGTATCAGAACTTTTGTGATTGAGTGAACCTTCATGTGAATTTCAGCTTGAAGCGCCCGGTCATGCGCTTCTTACTAATGGGCGATAATAACTTCAAGCAAAGATCCATGTATCTTCGAGCAGTGTGGACATTACCGAGTGGCACGTGAAGGCCCTTCCATGCATGTTGGGCTGTTGATTGGGCACTGCTGTATCCTTGCTACTACCATGCTGAGAGATGCCGCGTTGCACATCAGACAGCTTGGTAAGGTAATGCATTGTTAAGGTTACGATGTGGTTAGTGGGATCGGTTGGCTTGTGCAATGATTGGCTTCTGCAGCGTCCTTATGCAACGTCCCAGAACTATTTGCAGGTACTCCTCAGCGGCCATCTGCCGGTTTTCGGCACAAAAGTAAACGGCTGGTCGAGCATGGCCTATTGTGATACTTCTGCCGACGGCGTTATCCAACATTGAAGCGGACATGCTCAGTTGCCCTTGGTGGGTGCCGGTACAACGGCACTCCAGCACCATGCCGGAGGCGGAGGCGGTAGTTGATGAGGTAGTTGAGTATCCCCAATAAAGTGTCAAGGCATGCGCTTCATAGCAACAACAAGGCGTTCCTCGAAGGGGGTGCGTCCTACCACGGCACATCGATGACGATGAGCCATGCAACAATGGCACTTGGTGCAATCATGATACGTGCCATTGTTGTTGCTATGTGCACTATATATGTATATATATATATAATGCCGAATGTGGGATGTTCACGCTGGAATTCCTTTACACGTCTCCTGGGCTTGGCATGCACATCGACACCCATTGGCATGCACATAAACACCCTGATGGAAGGACTGCCTTTTATGGAAGTGTGCATATGCATGCTTTTCCTTGTCACAGTCATAGCAGAAAAAGGTGTCTGTGCCCTGCACAATAAAGGACCTCGAGGGTGGCTCTTAAGCAGCTGCCTGCAACTGAAAGCTTCCCCATGCACTTACCACACATCCTGAGCAGTGAACCACAGCTGGGGCTGCACAGCAGGCGCATGTAGCTTCACAAGGGACAGCATGCCAAAGCCAAGAAGATCTCAGGCCGTTTAGCTTCCCAAGAGTCCTGCAGCCGCTGCTGTTCCTGTGCATGCTTGCTTATACCAGAAGCAACAGGGGGAGCTACGCCACCTCCTGCATCTGCCAGCTCAGCCAAATGCTGGTCAGCTTCCAAGCCAGCATCATAATCAACACTGCCACCTGCTGCGGTCTGGGCATCTGCATGCCCTTGCAGTAGTTGACCATCCTGTGGCTGCTGCTCCTGCTGCAGAAGGGGATGCCTAGGCTGCTGCTGCTGCTGCTGCTGCTGCTGCTGCTGCTGCTGTGAGGTCAGCTGCCTAGCCTGTCGCTCCTCCTGCTGCTGCTGGTGTCCTGTTTGCTGCTGCTGTGCCTGCTGCGGCTGCACTGGTTGCTGTACTCTTGGTACACGAGGCCTGTTCTGGCCACGCGAGACGTAAAGAGGGCGAAGCTTCTGTGCTTGAGCGGGTGCTTGCTGCCTGGCATCCTGTGCAGCGCTGTCAGCCTGCAAGCCTGGGTCCTCCACACCATATTCTACAGCAGCTAGGGCTGCTAAGCTATGAAGAGCAGCCTCTGCCTCTTCGGCCATGGCCACTATACACTAAGGGAGCTGCTCTATGATGTGAGTTAGGTGTGGCACTGAAGGAGCAGGTCGCTGAGCAACTGTTGCATGAGCTTCTGCACGGGCACAACCGGGGTCTCCAACTTAACTACGGCTGCGGTCTCTTGCTATCAACCTGTACAGCGACTGGAACGTCTACTGTATCCCTTGCATGCCTAGCCTCTGTGCTTCTAGCCGCAGTGCCAACGTGGCCCGTCCATCTGCCGAGTTAAGGTACACACAGCGCACTGATCCATTTGTGATTTCATGAGATGGCTTGCACATAGAAACAAACCCATCTGAGCCTTAACATGTAAAGCCCTTAGAAGCCTGCGTCGCCAGAAGGACCGGTGCCCACATGGAAGGTCTAAGGAAAACAACCGCTATAACGCAAGGTGGTTCTGTATATGGCCTAAGATAAATGCAACTTGCTCTGACACCATACGGTCGCAAATCGGTGTGCTTACAGGTGTTCTCCTTGCGTGGCAGTTGTCCCCTTCGGTAACACGAGGTTCGAAGTAGGAACTGGTGTCTCCTACTCGACACACCACGTGGTATAGGGTATACCACACCCAACATTGGCACCTGCCCAGGCTGCCAGCTGCAGTGGCTCCTCCAGCAGTGGGTCCCAACTATGTCGACGAGCTGGACCCTAGCATCGCAGTAGTGGCAGCTGAGGAGCCAGGAGAGCCTCCGGTTACAGATTATACAGTGGATACGGCTGCATCTGCGACGCACTTCTTCAAGCCCAAGACCAAGACATTCCTGTACTCATGGTAGGGTTCTCATCACACACCTTGATCTCTTAATGCCCCATGAAAGTCCCTGGGCCGGCTAGTAATAACCCGAGCATGGCTCTAATGTGGTCTGTTCAAAATGCAGATCTACAACAAGCAGTTCAATCAAGGCATCTCAAGCTGGGATACTCTTCTCAACACAGAGGAGGATCATTTTATATTGCACTCAGGCGGGAGCAGCTCATTCTCAGTTGGATGCAGTCCCCGCAAAAGTCTTCTTCGTTATCACTAGAACTTGTACGTTACATCTGCACCTCAATGTAGGTTGTATACACCTCAATCAAAGTATGCTTGCACATCACTAGGTGCTCGTAATGATCTTATCTTGGCTCCAAACTGACCCTTCTTGACATCGCTGCCGCCCCACCCCCTTCTCTGCAGGTGTGGTCAGACAGACGTGGCCGCCTGCACGAATGACTTCATGATTGTTGTTGACGCCACAATCGGTTCCTCCACCTTTGGCAAGATCACCAAGGTAGTGGATGTCCCGTGGTGTGGAGGGGAGCCTCATCACTGTGGCGTGTCAAGCAATGGAAAGGTGGGTCACACATAAACACATGTCAACTTGAATAGTTTGCACTGTTCGGGCGGTGCTTACTTCTGAGCTATATGCCTGTAGTCACATAACATGGTGGCACTGTCTTCTGGAATTCACCGTCCTCTAAACTCTGTCAAGCGTAACAGAATTAGATGGAGGTAATATGTCAAGCTAACTGTCCCACTTTGCGTTCTGGGTCTCAACTGGCAAAAACTCAGCAATTGTGTTGCCTTATGCCTGCAGTGGTTTGCTGCTGGTGGCTTGACTGCCTTCATGAAGCCCGTCCCTGACATTGCTGTTTTCAACACTGCTGACGCCGCCAACCCCGTGTACAGTCACAGCATCAACGGGAAGCTGAGTCACGTTACTGATGAGTTCATTCAGACGGCTAATGGAGGATTCCTTATCACACAGATGGGAGGGCTAGATGGTAAGACTCTAACCCTAGACCCTAAATTCTAAACTAAACCCTAACCCTAAACCCTAAACCATAAAACCCTAAACCCTAAACTAGGATTTCTCATCACACAGATGGGAGGGCTAGATGGTGAGACTGGGCAAGGGAGAGAATGGAGGTTATGGATACGGTTGCCACACCTTAAATGCTTCTTTGTTTGTTGTGGAACCTTTACACCTATTTGATATGCCTTGTGCACTTGTTACAGTAGCTTACAGCTTCGCTTGAGGACGTAGAGTATTCACAGCTGTAGTCTGGCAGGTCATGAGGGTTCAGTTACGGCCACCTCCAGTAATGCTCCATATGCTATTTGCGCACATCACACTAAAGGTAGTAATATGTGTCACCTTTGTGCTCATTCTTGCTTGTATGCTTTTAAAATTGTCCTTGCAGGTGCGTCCCCGGGTCGCATACTGAAGCTGGATTCCAAGATGAAGTATGTGGGAGAGTTCCCCAAGGTGCTCCCTGCCAACACCTAGGGGTTCAACCCCCATGGCATTGATGTTGATGTGAAGAACAACAAGATTGTGACATGTGACTACCTGGACATCAGCACTGCTATCGAGGGACCCCTGGGGTAGGTTAGGGTGTTGGGTTTAGGGACCCATGGGGTAGGTTAGGGTTTTGGGTTTAGGGACCCCTGGGGTAGGTTAGGGTTTTGGGTTTAGGGACCCCTGGGGTAGGTTAGGGTTTTGGGTTTAGGGACCCCTGGGGTAGGTTATGTTTTAGGGCTTAGGGACCCCTGGGATAGGTACTTAGCTAGTGCGTCAGAGATAAAGCACTGGCAACCAGTAGTTGCATTTGCCTGACTGCCACTGGCTCTATTGGTGCTAATCTGTGGTGTCTTACATGCATCCCTTTGTAGTGCCAATATCAGTGTCCTCTACATTCCCATTCACTACATTGACTGCTGCGGCAACCAAAAGGTACTTTGAAGAGATTGGGCAGAAGTAGCTTAGTGATCTGCCAGGCGGGAATCGCACGCAGCCATCCTATAGCGGCCAGGCCTTCTGGCAAACCGGTGTGTTTGGTCGTTTAGACCTAGCTGCCTTGGTGCAGCCACACCTTCAATTTTCCTTTTGTTTTGTTTTATCATGCACGCTCCCCTGCCCCTTGCTTGCTGAATGCTCCTAATGGTAAAGTTGCCAGCCATGGTTCAGTATTACTCTTTGCAGAAGCTCTAGCCTTGTGCTACAAGCACTCCCCTGCTTCCTTCCACGCATCCCTGCTGCATCCCTATGCTTCCCTCCCAAACCCTAAACCCCTCCCATCCCTATGCTTCATTGCTGCCCTTCCAGGTTCCGTAGCTCTGTGCGCATCTGGAATGCCAGGACGCTGACCATTGAGAGGAATGTTACTCTTGAGAGCCTGCCTGAGATTGGTGGGGCCATGGATGTGAAGTACATACCCAACACCAAGAGCTTGTTCCTCATCACAACTGGAACAGGATACCTGTGAGTTATGGGTTTGGGTTTCAGATTTTAGAGTTTCGAATAGGATACATGTGAGTCTGGGTTTAGGGTTTAGGGGTTTAGGGTTTAGTATAGGATACCTGTGAGTCAGGGGGCTGCTTGAGTGGGACTAAGGTTTGCTTGTTTCCATATATGCTCTTGGTATGTTTGTTAATATATCTAACATGAATGATGAATGAAGAGATGAGATTGGAACGTAAGCTAAAAACAAGGTGAAGTGCTGCTGACGCATGTTGTTGAGGTCACGCCTCAACTTGTTAACCTACGTTTTCTGAAAGATGCATGTCAGCACTAGTATCATAGAACAGAATAAGCTGCTTGCTGTGCTATGGCGCTAAACAGAATGCAGGATTTTGCCCCAGGCGGGAACTGCTGCTTTGTTAGCGTTCAAAATACCTCACCACCAGCGACGCTGAATTCAATCTGCCAGATATCATACAAGGCTGTAGTCTATAGGACTATAGACAAGCGTAGGGTGGGGCCTGCCCTGTGTGAAGGCACCTTCCTGCGAGGGGATGCGTCTTTGTAACATACAGGGGAAGGGAAATATAACATCAGTGGCAAGCTTGTTCCTATCTCATGCCAAGGAGTAGATTCTGATGCTGGTGTTGCAGCAGTAATGCCACAGTGTGAGCTGGGAGTTGAACTTGTTAAGAGATGCAGCTTTCCTGCTTGGATTCGCATGGGCTGAGGTGAAGGCATGGCTGGCCTTCTCCTGGGTGCAGAGCACTAGAACCCTTGCATGTGCCTTCATCTATGAACAACAGAATCTATTTGATCCTGCTTCAACAAGAGATAGACAGAGAACTACGCAGACAAGGGGGGAAAACGGAGTAGACCCTTACCTGCTTCAGTAGCTTGTACTCCCGGGGCTGTGCTTACTAGGTTGTGGTATAATGTATGTCTTTGCCTGCTGCTTCTCCCCAGGTACACTGTGGATGCCATGACTGGCAAGTTCACCCGCTCCTATTGCTTCCAGGCCAGCTGTGCCCCTCTGAACCCCATGAGCCCACCTGTGTTGAGCTATTCATTTGCTGGGGGGAGACGCATGTTCCTGGCAAGCTATGCACAGGATGAGGTAAGACACTGTGTTATATTGCTAAAGGTAGCAGCTCTAGTTACACGCCAGAGCCATTTTTCTATCGCTCGTGAATTCTTACATCAAGTGCGTGGGATTACGTGTTTCGGCCTGTTGGCCATCATCAGATCCAGTTATGCACAGGATGATGTAAGAGACATGACGCCCATGCAAAGTCTGGCAGGGTGGCGTGCTGAGCTGTTCTAGGGTTTAGGGTTAGGTCCCTAAACCATAAACCCTAAAATCTAGCAGCGTGGAGTGCATGGGGGGACAGGGAGTGTGCTGGTTCATTGCTTATTGTTCACCCCATACAGCGAACGCTAGCTGGTAACATGAGCTTCAAGCAATTGTGGGAGGAGAATTGTCCACTGCTTGCTATTCTTTCCAAGGGGCACCTATCTCCACAACACCATGAGCAAGATTAAGCCTTCAGAAGGCTATTTGATCACGAAAGAAGTTTATCCACATTAGTATCTTGTTGCATTGCCAAGCACAGTTTAGTAGGTTGACCGTGGCGGTGCTGCTGCAGATTACGCTGCTGGATATTTCCAACAAGAACAAGATCAGAGCCATCCAGAAGGTGAAACTGACTGGCATGAACGCGCCTGTTGCTGGTCCCCATGTCATTAAGATCGATGAGAAGCAGGGGCTCATGGCAGTGGGAACTTACTTCGTGGATGTACCAGGTGAGTCAGCCAGCGCTGAAACAAAGCACCCTACTGCACAGCTAATGCATGCAACCGTAGGGAGCGGGTTGATCCTTATTTAACGGAACAAATTCCAGTCGGGAACGGAGATCTCTTTCTTGCCGAGGGACCCAGAATTCCGGGTTGACCCCCAAACTTGCAGGTACCGAGATTTAACCCCACGTCTGGGAAAGTTGTGGATGAGTTTGTTCCGTTATTTCTGGAGGCCAGCCTACTGAAACTGCGCTCCAGCAATGGAAGATGATGTTTGGGGGATTAGTGGCCAAGGATTTGATTGCAATTTGACAGCTGTCGATAATTGACCACCTGAAAACCTCTCCTAACACCGGGTTACATTACACCAACCGTCGCCTTGAAAACATGGACATGGTTAGCCCGCTGCTCCTATCAGCATGGCCGTCAACGCTCTAACTCCTGCTTGTGTCCTGTCTTACCGTAGGTACTGTTGTGCAGCTCCCTGGTGAGCAGGGCATCCGCTTGTTCACCTTCAACAGCAACAGCTTCAAGCAGATCAGAGCCATTGACATGAAGACTGCCCTGCTCAGCACTAAGGGCTCAAGCAAATGCCACGGCCTATCCTTCAACTACAAGTAGTCTTACAATACCTCTGGTGCCCTGCTGGGCCCCTTTCCCTTAAAAAGACATTCATTGGAGCCTAGTACCTGTGGGTCTCTGTTGGGTCAGGGTGTAGGCCATGTGCCATTGAGGGAGACATTTCGTATTACACTGGGATTTCAGAGGCAGTCTGACAAGGTATCATGTTGGTGAAGCAGCCGTGAAGGTTTCTTCACTGTCTCTCTGTGCCTCTCTGCCGTATCAAGCTCCAAGATCGAAGCAGCTGCATAATGCTCCGTTGCTATGACTGCACTTGTGCGCCGGGCATTGTTGCAGGTTGAAGACAGTATGATGCTTGTCACTGCAAGCAATATGGAGTCTTGGGGTTTAGAAGCTCATACTTTGAACTACTGGCTGCTGCATTGGATTGTGCTTGAAGATGGAATAGTGCTGCAGGTTTGCAGGACTATGAGGCAGCATGCCCAAATGCCTGCTCCTCTTGATGGTGCCTACTGAGCACGTGGAACAGGCCCCGAGAATATGTTTCATATCATTTCTTTGGGAAGTCAATGTTACTGTCGATGTTGCCTTTGGGCAACTGTGTCGTGCATTCTGCACCAGTCTCTGGGGTCCTGAAGACTGTCTTCAGAACTCCAGGGTACTTTTGTCCAGCTGAAACTCTGTGCGTCAGCACCTGGATGGTTTTGCTAGTGCGAGCACTGCTGCTGCCACTTGGCACCAGAACACGTTCGAACCTGGGCATGGGAGAGGCAATACTGTGTTTAAGTTTGGGGGCATTATTTGTCTGTAAACTGCCTTCTTGGGTATTGCACGTCTCCAGTCTGATGTATACTTGTTGGGGGAGACAGTGGAAGGCTGCGATTGTGTTCAGATCCTGAGACTGCTGTTACAGTGCGTTGTCTTTGGGGCTCCAGTGTTGAACTAGCATCTTGTGTGGGATTGAAGGCCATGGAATCTTTGCCAGCAGGAGGCTACATTGCGTCCTTTGTTTGCTGTATATGTGGAGGGTTAATGAATGGAAGCAGTACCTCAGACCCAGCAGTACATGCTCTTAAAAACTTGCTTCAGAGTTGACTATATTTCTGCAGTTGTCTCTGAATGCCAGGGAGCGCATTTGCATCGCTTCGGCAGCCCAAGCATCATGTCTTCTCATTCAGCCTGGTAGTTGGAGAGTCATATCGGAGGATTTGTTCACTTGGCAGCGCTCTGTTGTATGAGGGTGCTGTACACACATTTGCAAACCTTCACTACTCTTGGACCCGTCATTGTTCTGTTGCTTACTGCTCGATGAAATGCAGTCGCTGGTGAGAAGGGACTGTAGATATGAAAGGCTGCATCGCAGCCTGGCTGGCTCCATGTGAATTGCATGTTCTTCATTTCAACCAGTTTTACTACCTATATATGCTTCACCCTATTATTTTTTGTCTCTCTGGGGAGCTGTAACTCTTGTACATGGCATGGAGGTTCTATTATTATTACATTTCATGATATGCCATAGCAAAAAGTGCCATATGGAGGTTCTATATGGCATGATGTGGTCACATATCACTTGGGGTTGTGGTACTCTGGCCAGGTCGTCTGAAGGAGCTGCTTGTGTTCCTTAAGTGGAAGCATATGAATATGAGTGGTAGTCAGCAGGTTCTTAGCGGGCTTGGCAGCCAGCAGCGTTCTCCAAAGAGTCAACATGGCTATGTCTCTTGAGGGTGCATGCATCCAGGGCGCTGTGTTGTTTCCATCGTGGCAAAGTGACACCGCAAAGGTTTTGAGGTGTGGTCTCCAGTCCAGTGCAGTGCGGTGGCTGAAATTGACATGTTGGGATGAACCTCTGGAAGTTAAACCCCATGTGTACCTTGCTGTTCATGCGGGCAATCAGTGCCCAGGGGCCTGCTGCCTTTGCTCCTTGATGGCCTATCAACCAACCCCCCCCCCCTCTTGGAGTCATACAAGAGAACTAGTGCAGGGATGGGCAGGATAATACAAGCAGGTCCAAACCAGGAATTACCACCCTTTTATATGTTGTTACCAGCGGTTCACATGAGTCACCACCGATCTAGCCATCACCCATGTGTTTATGTCCTCAGCACAGCCTGTGACCCTTTTCATCGTGGTTGCTGTGCTCCATGTAGTGTAGCAGCTGAGGACCCTATCATCATTGTTGAACGCAAGATTGTACCATGCGTTCCAGAAGTCATGTTGAAAGGTGTAGCTGCCCTGTATGCTGAGGCTGACAGGGTCTGCTTGCAGTACGTGTGTCCCAGATGGTCGCATGTGATCTGGTCCTTCCAAGTCGTCAGTGTTGGGTAATCTATAGGTTTCAAGAAGTTTGAATTGGAAGGGCTCCATGTTGCTTAGAGTAGCCCTGTGGCTTGTGAGGATGGAACACATGAAGCTTGACATGCTTGTTGGTTAGGAACAGTGGTGCAGGATGGTGCTGGCTCTGGGTGTGTTAATGTTCATGCCCCATGTAAGCAGCAGCTTTCTTTATCACCTGGCACACGTCCAACGTAAACACAGAAGGGTTCCCATGTGCCAACCCTGCTTTCACCTCGGTTACTGCTGGCTATGCCCCCGTTGCTTTGCTCCGATGGGACAAAAAGCTGGGTTTCTCCTCAGTGAGTGCCCTAAGTACTACATACTACCGCCATGCCAGAAACACCACCATCAGCAACATTCAGAAACGTACTTCGGCTTATGCTCCAGCGCCAGTTTCAAACCTGATCGCCTCTTCGCTGGTACCAGCCTCGGCTTGATCCCCCTGAACCTATTCAGATACCGTCTTCGCACACCTGTACACGTGAATACCCATAGCAGAGCAGTAGGAGAGCTGAAGCCCTACAAATTCGCCAAACTTTCGCACTTTTGTCATAAACCGTCGGCATGGCTTTTCCAGACATAGGCTGGCACATGCAAATCGATCGTATAGCTGAAGTGCTTGCACCAGGAGTGCAAGCTGCATAAGCACAATGCTCCTGGGCCCAGGAGCGGGCTCCATTGGTGGAGTGACATTGCTGTACTGCTAGCTTGAGGCAATACGAGAAGGGGACACACTCATCATTCCGTAGTCTCCTGCTGCAGCTCTGTACGACTTGACGACTCGTACCGAGAAACCTAGAGGCTCGGCCCAATGCCATAGCTTCCTTGGCGGTTGTCACTGCTGGTGCATGTGTTCGATGGCTTCCAGTGAGGCCAGCCATAGATCATTGCGATGCCTCTTGTCGTAGCTCGTACAAGAGCTGTCGGTATCTTGAGCAACCATGGATGGAGAGGAGTTGGGTGGGACCTTCTACGTGTCCGTGGATGAGCTGGGGCTGACTGGACTATGGACAACCGTAAAAGACGTACGTGTACAGAGCTTGAGAGACCTAGCTGCACATGCGTATCCGAGGGTTGGAGATGGCTTATCACTTCATCAGGCTGTCTGACTAAATCTGTCGTCCCTTGGAACATTCTCTGCTTGAGCCCTTGACAACCACAGTTCCACTAGCTGGTTAGCAGCAATCTCGAGCATAACAAGGACTTCTTGACATGCTCATGTCAAGCACTCATCATTATTTGCACTCATGCACTCATGGCTATCATGACCAGGAGCGGATAATGCGTAGAATTTGTCTGGCTTGAAGCTAGGGGTACATTCCTTGGCACTGACATGAAGCACTAGCACAACCTAAGCACACTCCTATGTGTCTGCTTGTCTGCTGTAGCTGCTGGAGTCCCGTGTGCCGCTCCAGGGGGTGACCCTGCCCAACAAGGTTGGCACACCTGTGGCCATCAGCGCCCTGCCACTCATGTAAGCAGCTGCCAGCAGCTACACAGCACTACCTCCTAGCAGATGCAGGCCTATACGAGTTACACGCTATAGCATAGCAGAGATGGGAACACCCGTGGGTGCAGAAAGCCAGTCTTCTGTGACATGCTGCACCTTGCACAGTAAAAAGCTATCATGATTGCGATGTTATGGGCGGGATGTTTGCTCCACGCATGCATCTAGCAGACACTGAGATAAGAAGAGCCCATGGGTGTCAATGAGCATTGGCTTTGATGGACCAGCAAGTGCAGCAGGCTGCAGCACATGTGGCAGACAAGCTCCCACACTCAGGGTCAGTAGTGCGCATGTAGTCGCATGGCCCATGACAATGCAGCTACCAAAGCAGCCTGAAAGATCTTCAGAAGGAACAGCAACACCAGCCGCAGAAGCAGATGGGGCAGCAGCTGGAACAGCAGCAGCAGGAGGAAGAGCAGGCACAACAGCAGGGACAGTAGCGGCAGGTGGAGCAGCAGGCGGCGACGTGTGGAGTAGCAACAGAAGGGGGGGACAGCATGACCAGCAGCAGGAGCAATGTGGCCTGAAGGAGCAAGTGCATTGTATAGAGGCATCGGAGGCCACATGCTGATGGATTGGCATTGGGCACTATTATTACATTTCATGATATGCCATAGCAACAAGTGCTATAGGCCCCGCACCTCAAGCTGTCATAAAAACAGCGAGGTGGATTGGCATTGGGCACTAGCTGGGAGAGTTAAGGGACATGAGACTGCAGCTTAGTTATGGGTTTGAACTACAGCAGCGCTTTGAAGCAGCATCTGGGAGGGTGTGAATTGTTGTGGATCACCATCACCAGCAGCAGGAGCACAGCAGATGCAGTGTAAGCAGCAGGCAAAGCATGTAGCACCAGCAGCTTTTGGCAGTTCACATAACTGCATCATCTTTTTGAAGTAGCAGTAGCAGCAGCATGACACTACTGCGAACCGCTGCAGGAAGAGCTTGACCTAGGTTTCAGGGGTGCACATGAGTTTGATTTGCAAAGATGCCAAGGTAGGTACAGTTACCCTCTTTGAAGACATCAAACTGAGAAGTTGCACAATGGACATTGCAGCTCTTTGCCAACCGTCTAAATCTCACAAGAGACTTTGTTCTTTTCGTACTTAATGGATGCATGTCGTTTTCTTTTCCCCTGTGCTCAGGTATGTGCTGTCCACTGACAAGCGTGTCCTACGGCTGAAGCAGTACAGCCACAGCCCAGTGACCTGGTTCAGGAATCCCATCACTCACCTCATACTGGTAAGAGGGTGATGGCATGGTGCCTTCTGCCCAGTTTGCTGCACAGAAGAAAAGCTAATCAGCCCAGCAATGGGGTGATCTAGGACAGAGCGGCAGTTTGTAGCTGACGAGGCAAGAAGGCCAGAAGGGGAAGCCAGATAATCGAGTTTACCACCTCTGATCTGGCCGAAGCATAGATGGCATGACAGGATTGAAGATAGAGCTGCCATCTTGTTAGGGAGTTGGCTTCTGGTTTCAGAGATCCATATTTGGGGTGGCTTGATACATGAGTATCCCATTCTCCAATCCTAGAAGACCGGGATGCCTACTTCCCTAAAGGATTCTACGATTAAGCTTCTGGGAGAGCATGTTGAAAGAAAAGAGGAACAGACCTACCTTTTCCGTGCTTTGTGTGGTAGATGCACTGGGACCCTGGGTGCCTATTGTTATGTGTTATTGGTATTGTGTGAGATAGATCACTGCACAGCTTTTAACCGGTGCAGCACCCGCAGCATAACTCCATCCAGTTTGTTAGTATGTGGAGAGGCAAATTGAGGAAAAAGCTGAGGCGAGACCGCTAGAAACCATTTAAGAGACCGAGGCAATTGCATGCTAACCACTGCAAGCAGTCTACCAACACGGTTGTGTGTGCTGGTGTGCTGCTGCAGGTGTCCACTGCCGACTTTAATGAGTACAAGAGCACCACCAGGGTTCAGATCAAGAAGGCCACCACAGACATTGAGAGGGACTGGGGAGCAGCCAGCCCTTCTGTGGGGTGCGAGTGGCTCATACTGTATGTTAGACCCTTTGAGTTGGACCCCAATGACAAGGGAGTCAAGTGAGCGGGATGTTACTGGTTGAGGCTATGCACTGGCAAGCGTTTAGTGTAGTATGTGTCCAATGACTGTATGCAATAGCACTGGCAAGACGGTGAAATGGAGAACTGCAGTCGTGTACACATGCCGTCTGAGTGAGGCAGCAAGGTTATGGGCATGTGGCGGGTTTAATTGTAAGCGAATTCACATCCAGAACCACGCACGTACGGGCGACGCATGTCAAGTAATTTCACGCGCCTCTGCTGCAGCGCTCCCGCAGAAAGGTGTTTGAGCAGGCTGGGAGTGATCCTCGCTTAGATTCAGGCTGTGCATCATCAGAGTCGTCTTCTATGCCCCTGCTCCTGTCCCCTAAGAAGAACATTTTTTATATACAATACTACGGTTAAAGCAGGTGCCTCCACACTTGTGTTTTTTTACTCTGTGTCTCTCACAGGAAGGTGTTTGGGCGCCTGGTGGATGATAGTACACCGTTGCAGCGGTCATAAACATGGCGTAGCGGTTGTATGTGTAGACCTTTAATGGGAATTTAGATAACGTCTTCTGTGCCTTTGCTCCTGTCCGATGAATGGAAGGTCTTTTGAGATATACTACAGAGTTTGGAACAAGTCCCTTCACACTTTTGTGCTTTCCCACTCTGTTTCTTCCGCAGGAAGGTGTTTGAGCGCCTGGTGGATGACTTTGGCAGCAAACGTCGTGAGCGTGTGGTGCGGCTGGACGTCCCCATGCAGGCATTCCAGCCCCAGCCCGGCAGTGGCAGAGGTGGCAGGGGGCAGCAGGCTCTGCAGGGAGTGGCTAATGCAGCAGGGGGGCTGGTCATACCTGGGCTGGACCAGTACTCTGTAGCTTTGAGGGAGAGTGTACGGGTGTGCTTTGAGGCCAGGCAGGCGGCTTATGCGGCAGAGGTGAGGGCTTGGTGGGAGGGATCCTGGGAATGGGGCTGGAACTGCAACGTCATTGGTGGCTTACAGTTCCTGTGTAGTATTGATGAGTTTACGTTGGCGCCCGGGGGCACTTTTAGATCAGCTTGGGAGGCAGGTGGGAGGGAGCAGAACGACATATGACAAGCCGTAGATGCCAGGGCTGTGGCCGTCAGGAATTCTCCACAGACGGTTTTTGTCACTACAGGCGGCATTTTGGAAGTTGGAAGATTGCACAGCCGGGCCAAGGCTGCATCTCTGGCAGGGTGGCCGCTTACATGCATGTGTTGAAGATGCTTGCTGTGCCTCCACTACAAGGTCTAGGAGGTGCCCAGTGACCTTACAGTAAGTTTTACATGTGTCACCTCATTCTCATGCTCCTTGTCCTTCCAGGTTCGCAAGCAGCTGAATGAGCGTCGTGACCCCAGCTGGACCTTCACCTCCCTCTACCTCATCAAGGACTCAGGGGCTTGCATGCTGGAGGGGGCGGGGCTGTGGGAGGATGCCTTCCAGGAGTATGTGGAGCTGGAGACATGCTACCTGGACTCACTAGAGCAGCGGGAAGAGACGGTCACAGGAGATTTTGGTGAGGCGGGATATGATCGGGCTTGTTTTATAGGCAGAGAGCAGCACGGGGAAGGCTGCTGTATCCTGATGCTTGCAGGGGACGGAAAGTGATTAAAAATATGCCGTGCGTGCTGTCATTGTACTGCTTCAATCAAGCAAAACGCAAGACCAGCTATGCCAATGGCCAAACACACCTAGGCCATAAACACAAGGCTCCGGATCACAATCACGAAGCCACGCAACAGAGGTGGATTTGCCACACACAAGCTGAGGCTAGATGCAACGGCGTGCACAGCAAGGGGAAACAACCAACACCACTAAAACCCAAAACCTGCTCCACTTCCATCACACATGGGTGGTGTGGAGGCAGCAGAATCAAGCAACACCCTGGTAGGGGCTGGAGGTGGCTCCCACCACCTAGGTACTGGTGAACCACCAGCCTCCCAGCCACTGAAAGGCACCACATAGCGCTCCACATGCTTTTCAATAGCTTGCTTAGTGCGCCTTCTACACCTCACTATCCGTCGGCTTTCCCAAGGGTGCGTAAGTTCCCACAATCTCTTCCTCCAAGCACTCTTAATCTGACATTGTACTGCTTGGCTGCCAGTAACTCTATCTGTCTTTTTTGTCTGATCAAGTGCATGTGGCTGGGGCGCTGTCGAAATGAAACCTAAGGTCTTGCTGTTCATTGGCAGCTTTACCCTCAGAAGTATCGTCAGCTCTCTGTGCACAAGCTGCAGCTTCAGCCTCTTTTTGAGGTTCACCGTTGGCCATGGTGGCATGCTGACTTACCCAAACTGAACTTTGAAACCTTAAACCCTAACCCATTGGCACTTTACCTCCTAAACCCAAAACTACCTTTCATGAGTGTTGTGTAAGAGCTGCAGCTTCATCCTCTTCTATGTTGACAACGGTAGCATGCTGACCTTGTGTGGTCCATGCATCTGTTTCCATGTGTCGAGTAATGCGGAATGTCCCATTGTTTCCATGTGTAGGTGCTGATGGTGATGACACGGCCACTCTGCTGTCTGCCAACTGGCGCACAATGAGGCGACTGGTGCTGTGGAAGAAGAAAGTACCTGAGTTTGCTTTCAGGCAGTACCTGTTTGCCTCACAGGTAGGACACTGAGTACATATGGGACACAGAAGGAAGGAGGGGGAGGGGGAGGGGCGGGACCATGAGAGACAGATGGCATAGGTTGTAATGTTTACCAGGGTAGTGGGGAGCAATAGTTTGTTTTATGTTCTATCATCACAGTGTGCAGCCATCTATGCATGATATGACTTCATTACGTGTCCGTACTGGTAAATGTTTTGCGTCCGTGGTCAGGAGTTACCGGTATGTGGACGCTTCTTGCTTGTGTGCAGGCCCGTGTGCTGCTGCGTTGTGGTCGTCCGCTGGATGTGGCAGAGCGTGGTCTGGTGTTTGTGCAGAATTTTCTCAGTTTGCTGGCAGAGAAAGAAGAAGCAGGGCAGCTAAGACCATGGTTTAAGGAGGTGAGCAATCGGGGGCCAGGGTCTGGTGTTGGGCAGCAGAAGTACTTTTTCTAATGCAGGCCTCATGTTACATGTCCAGCACAGTTATATCTACAATGCACTGGCTCCGCCCAGTGCGCTTGTGTTCCGTATACGTGTTCTTTGAAGCATGGATGCAGCATATCCATTTTTGGCTGCAGCTTCCTTGTGACCTCTCAAAGCTCCTCACTTCCCATAGATGCGTGACTTACCAGTGCATTGTCAAGGTTTGTGATCAGTGTCGCAGCCCGCTGTTCTTGAACGCATAATTGAAGACCCTGGAGTGTGTGAGTACTGCAGGGAGGTCAGCAGCAGCAGCAGCCAGTTGCTGCCTATGGTGATGCAGGACTCACCTCGGGGACCACGCAGGCCACGGACCAATGATGAGTCTGGGGCGTTGACCAGATCAAGGGCACGATGCAACTGCCTAAAATTCCTCCTCGCCCCATATCTCGCTTTTTTGCCACCTGTCACTGCTGACCTCTACACACTAGCCTCAACGTTCGCCCCACCTTATGTTCCAGCAAGCAGCAAAGGCCCGGGCTTTTGCAGCTTTGCACCAAGGGTGCAACCATAGACTGCAATTCCCTGACATGTAATGATATTCTTTCCATGCCTGTAGTGCTGGGCCTTCTCTGCCTGCATGGCGCTGGTCAGTGCCATCACCGGTTACACCAGGGTTTATGGTCAAGGTGGTGTCAGCTATGCTGGTGGGGTTTTAGGGGAGGACCTGGCGGAGCTTGTGCCCTCTGGCCCCACCAGCAGCACAGCAGCTACAGCATTGAGGCAACTGCTGCTGTTCCAGAATGCTGCGGGGGAGAGGAGGGAGCCTTGGCCTGGACAGCATGGCAGGTGGGTTTAGGGTTTAGCATTAGGGATCCCTTGGGTGCTGCTGAAAGTCATGTCTTCTTGGACAGGCCAGTAGCAAGTATGTGTTTTGTACGGTCCTGCATAATCAGCGATCAATGCCATGCCTGTTCCCTTTGCTGAAGGTACATGGCCATACCTGTACAAACCGTGGGCATTACCGTACATTTTCCCTTCTCTTGTTTAGAGTACCTCACATGTAAGCTTCCTTTCCCTGCTGTGCAGGCCTGGCGGTATGGGTGAGCTGCGTAACCCCACCCCCCCTGCACCTCTACCAGTCAATGGATGGGAGCTGGGGTTGCATGTTGAGGAGATGGAGGTGCCTAAGCTGGACGTGGGGCTGCTGGGGGGTCAAGCCATCACACCTGCTAACCTGGCACTCATGGGCGCAGGAGGAGAGGAGAGGGGGTAAGCAGATTTGGTTACAGAAGCTGGGCCTGCACAGTAGGCGGGACAATCAGGGAACTGCCTGGCTGGGCTCCTCCTTTGCTCACAAGCATTGTCTCCGAACTTGGAACGTGGAGGTTGCTTCTGTAGGATTGACACTCCAGTTGCCTGTTCTAGCCATAAGACTACAGCATGTAGTAGTATCATTGTCAGACGTCTTGGCAGCTAAGACATGTGACTTAGGAAGTAGTAGCAAAGCAAAGGGTCTGGGCATGGCTATTTCTGGTGGTCTCTTGTCCTCGGAGGCTATGCTTGCAGAAAAGCTATGATGGCGCAAAGCCTTTTCTATTAGTGCACCTAGTCCAAGTACTGGTATCTAGTTTGGGGTTTGCTCATCATATGCACATACAGGCACATTGCCCTGATAGCATCCCTTGTGCTTTGGCCAGCTGGCAACTTTCGGAAGCGGCATTCAGGTACGGTGATTTGGTTCCGCTACTGCCTGTGGTATCATGGTTTACGCTTGCATTTAATCGTCCTTTTCATGCTTTCTGTAGTGAGCTCCTGGAGCGGCTTCACCACTGCTTGTTGGGTCACCTCTACCACCTCGCGCGTGGCGAGCTGCTGCGCATAGGAGCTGCTATGAAGCTACACAATACCGGACCAGCGCCACCACCAGATGCAGCGGGCAAGACAGCATCAGCAGCAGAATCAGCAGCAGCAGGAGGAGGGGGGTTAATCGGTTCTGGAACTCGCAGTGTTGCAGCATCTCCTTTTGCAGCAGCAGCAGGTGCGGCACGTGGAGGGGGTGAGACACCTAGAGGGGGTGGGAGCCCTGGCCACCCTCCAGCAGCAGGAGCAGGGGGAGGGGGAGGGAAGGTTGGGTGGGATGTAGTGTCTGCAGCATCAGGATCTGGGCAGCTGAGTTCAGTGCTGGCAAACTGTCTGAATGACCTGCTGGGCAGCCCCTTGTGCGGGTTCAGCTGTATGGTGACAAAGGTGGCGGATGGGGCAGTGGGAGCACATGCCTATGAGGTGCACACACCAAAGCTGCTGGAAGAGGTGAGAGGGGACATCTAGTTTAGGGTTAGGTTTCAGGTTTAGGGTTTAGCGTTAGGGTTTAGGGGGGATGGACATGGGGCAGATGATTGTTTTGATCCCTGAATTCTTGCACTACTGCTAGATGTTGCAGGCTCAAGAGACATGGCAGGCAGAGGGGAAGCTGGATGGTGAAAAGGCAGGAGAAGGGGTGAGGATTGGGAGGTATCATATGAGAAGGGCAGGGGGTGAGGGCGGGAAAGATGGTGAAGAGCGAGGGTGGGACATCGGGCAGGCAGACCGGGGCTGTCAGGAAAAGGGCAGGAGAAGAGTGCTTGGGGGGTATGGTATGGAGCTGAGCAATTCGTGGATAGGAGACTAGTTCGAGAGGAGTGGTTTTTAGGGAAACACTAAGAATGCTGAGCTTAAGAACTCTCTAAGGATGTGCCTCCCAATGGTCTTGCAGGCTCATGATTTACCCTGACTCCCTCAGCATTGTAAAGAACAACACCTTCAAACAAACTTCATTAGATATTGTAAAGCCCACTTTTTTTCTGCTGCTCACCCAGTGTCACATGTATTGTTGTTTTACCCAGGACCCCTTGGCCGCCGCCCTCTCCTGCACTGAGTCCATGAATACAAAGAAATGTTCTGACACCTTTGTCAGCTGTAGGATCATCAACCACGACACGTAGCAAACACCATTAGTACAAAAAGCTGCATTCTTCGGCGCTGCCCGCAAAGCCTCGCATGTCTTTTTGTTGTGCCCAGGACCCCTTGGCGGCCGCCCTCTCCTGCACTGAGTCCATGAGCACCCCCAACAACCTACAGCACCAGAACAGTGGCAGCTTCAATGGCCATCGCCCCCTCCTGGCCCGCAACAGCTTCACTGGCAGCTTAGGTGGCGACAGCAATGCCAGTGGAAACAGCAGCCCCACGGCAGCAGCAGCAGCAGAGGCACCTAGGGAGGCGAGGAAGCCTGGTGTGCTAACCAGATTGAGGAGGGCGTCACTGGGACCTGGGGGTTTAGGGTGGGGGTCAAGATCAGCAGGTAGGGGGGCAGGGTTTTGGGGGGGGGGGGGGTCAAGATGAGCACGTTGAGGGGGGGGGGGGGGCCTTGAGTGGCGCTTGCCCTCGACATAGATCTTTGTATAGATGTAAAAAAAGTTTGCAGCACATGTCTGTGTCGGTTTGTGCTCTTTGAATTCTCATACGCGCCTTAGGTATCACATCTAGTCGCGCAGCACTAATTTCAGCTGCACAGCAAAGCGCTACTTCTCTAAAGGGTTTTGCTGTAGTTAATCAAATCTGGCAATGTTTCAACCGGTCAAAGTCAGTCTCTACTTGGGCTCTTCTTTCTGTCTACAGATACGTCAGTAACATGGGATCTAGAGGAATCAGGCGGCGTTGTCTAGTCCCTATACCTGGTACCCTAAACTAGTGTTTTCTGTCCACAGATACGTCAGTAACCGGGGAACTAGAAGGACCAGGGGGCGTGTTCAGGACAACCTCCAGCAACAGCTTGGCCACTGTGTCGCTGCCACTGTCAACCCTAGCTGGTGGTGTGGTGGCGGCTACCAGCATGGATGGGGAGGAGGTCAGCAGCAGCAGCCAGCCGCTGCCTATGGTGATGCGGGATTCACCTCGGGGACCACGCAGGCCACGGACCAATGATGAGTCTGGGGGGTTGACCAGGTCAAGGACACAGGATGAGCAGGTGAGGATGCGGATGGGCAAGAGGGGTGTATGCTGGTTGCTTTCGGGGATGCTATTGGGAAGGTTGCCAGCAGCGTTCTTGTAGTGCCCAGATGGTGGTGGGAGGCGTAGAAGCAGAGGTACAGAGCTGTTGCACTATGCCGGCACCATTTTGAAGGCTGGAGAGTGCTTGCGTGTTTGCGGTTTGTCTGTTGAAGAG
Source organism: Pseudopediastrum boryanum (assembly GCA_963556185.1). Taxonomy (NCBI): domain Eukaryota; kingdom Viridiplantae; phylum Chlorophyta; class Chlorophyceae; order Sphaeropleales; family Hydrodictyaceae; genus Pseudopediastrum; species Pseudopediastrum boryanum. Next base: position 4,098,865 of record OY744501.1, on the reverse strand, counting down.
TCTCTGTTACCGGCTTTGGTGCAGTTTGGGAGCAGTGACTTGTAAGGGGTGGCATACAGTGCTCTAGGGGTAAAGCAGGGTGTATGCTTAATGCCATTTCAGTGCAAAGCCTGCGTGCTAATTACTTGTTTTCATTCATTAGAGCTCACTTGCTGTAAGTGAGCTGTGCTAGGCCACTTCCACAGGAGTGGTTTTGCATTGTATATGCAGGTTTGTGTTTGCACACTACAAGTGCTTTGGCATTCTCGTAGCGTACCAAACAGAGTCATGTAAAGCCCTGTGTAAAGCATGGCTTTGGTCGCTGGGACGCAAGTGGACACAAACATTAATGCATCTGCTGCTATGAAAAACAAATAAAATATAAAACAATTATGTGTTCCTTGCCTGCCTATGATGCACAGGGTACTTGGGCATCTGGTACAAGTGACCCAGCCCTTGGTCTACCTCCTACCCCACCAATGCTCCAGAACCGTTCACAATCAGCTCAAGTGCTGAGCGAGAATGGTGGTCCATCTGCCCCACTCCCCACCATCAACAGCAATCAAGTCGCTAACAACATACCGGCGCCGCTGCCGTCCCCTAGCAGCTTGCGCCCGCTGCACATGCGCTCAGTCAGTGAAATACCGGCGGGGACGCAGCCGTTAACCGCTGCTGCTCTTGCGGTGAAGCGAGGGGTCCATCCGCTGACTGTGTCCCCACCAGGCCCTGACCCGGAGATGCTAGCAGCAGCTGCGGCTACACTGCCGAAGCGTGTTGGGGAGTGGAGGCTCAAGCTTGCATTGAGTAGCCCTGGGGCCTTTGAGAGCTGTGTGGTGGCGCTGAGTTTGTTGGCAGGGGGGTGTTATGCCTTGGCGGGTCGGGTGCGGACCAGTGCATTGATTTATGTGGATGTTGCGGTGCTGCAGCTGCAACTGGGGGATGTGGACGGAGCACGCAAGTAAGTATGGGGTTAGAGAGGCAGAAGGTGGGGCTAAAAAACATGCGTCATATGGGGGGTTGGGCAATGGCAGACCCCCTTGGCTGGTTGGGGGTCTGGAAAGCTTTTATGAACTTGGTTCAAGTTCACTGTGGTATCTGAAAGGCAATTGCGTCTATATTGCTAGGCTTGTTAGGGTACCGACCTTGGGTTCTGCCTTAGTGTGTTGCATTCCGACAAGATCTGCCAGGTCTCATTCCAGGTGGAATACATGCATGTGATGTTCAGGCAAGTACACATCTTGAGTGCTCTTGCAGCATTGTTGAAATTGCATATAGAGGTGCTTTGCCCTCAGGCGTTAGTTTGTGTGATAGACCCTTAACATTGCTCCAGTTCAAAACTATCCTGCAGTTTCACAGTACGTGCACACATGTCTACTTATAGGTATAGGCATAAGAATTATGATACTTGTCACTGGAGGTTGTTTGAGGCCATACTGCACATCTTTAGCCTGTGTCATTGCCCTTTGACACTTCTCTGTTTCAACATAGCTGGTGGTGCTAGAATAACTGCAACCCTGTATCTAACAAAGATTGTGAAACTGAAAAAACGTATTTGGTCCTGTGCAGGTTGTTTGAGGCCATGATGCACATCTTTGCAGCTGAGGCCTGGCACCACATCCTGGGTCAGCTGCTACCCAAGCTGCTAGCCTGCCAGCGCCTTAGTCAGAATGTACTGCTGCCCTACACTGCCATGAAGGTCCTGGCCCTCCCTCCTGCAGCAGTACCTCCCGCACTGCGTGTTGCTGCTTTAGATGAGCTAGTGGCAGCGGTAGGGGCGCGACCCGCGGTCCCAGGTATGCCTCCAGGCTCAGGGCCAGCGCCACCGCCGTACACCCCTACGATGCAGCTTGCGGCGCTGACTGCATTGCTGTTACGGCCGGATGCGGCAGTGTGCAGCAGGTTCTACGGTGGGCAGCAGCCGAATGGGCGGCCGCGCCTGCTGCCGCCGTCAAGCCCATGTCCTCCCGCAAGTAGCAGGCGGAGCACAGGGGCCCGGGGTTTAGCAGGGGATGAGGGTTTAGAGGATGGGGGCTTACGGGGGGTGGTGAGGCGGCCAGGGGCGGCGCTGCTGGCGGTGGGCGATGTGGTGCATTTGGCGGTGGAGCTGGATAGTAATCTTCCTGGTCCGGTGATGGTGCGTGATGTGTCGCTGACGCTTGTGCAGCTATGCAAGGAAACGTGGATGCGGGCTGCATTTAGCAGTGGGTTTAGTGAGGGAGGGGAGAGTGGGACGGGGGGTAGTGGAGGGGATGACGGGGTGGGGGGAAGGGGCGTGCGGTTTGCGGTAAGCTCACGGCGGCCGGCAAGCCGACACGCAAGCGGTCGTAGCATAGGAGGCGGGAGCTCCGGCCGTGAGGATAATGCACTGCCGGAGTCACCTCCTGCTGCGTCAGCGAATGTGCAGAGGTGGCAGGAAGGGGACGAGCTTGTGACGGGCAGGTTGGTTAGTGCAAAAGGTCTGAGCCCCACTGCTGCGGCGAGTAGCAGCAGTCGGAAGGGGGGTGGCAGGGTTATGGTATGGCCTGGGGTGAATGTGTGGGTGTTTGAGGTGGCACCTTTGAGTGAGGGGATTTACTGCTTGAAGCACCTTACGGCATACCTAGGCTCGGCGGAGTTGCGGGTGGGGTTGGCTCCTGCACCTGCCCTCCCTTGCCCTCCTGCTGCTGCTATGGCGACTTGGGAGGGAGACAGCAGCAGCGCACTAGAACGTAGCAGCAGCAGTACTAGGAAGGGGAGCAGTGGGTTGCTAGGGACGGAGCTCATACCATCTGGTGGGGTATCCGGGGGTGGAGCGGGGGCGCTAGGGGGACCTCTGGGCACTGCTACTGCTTCTGGGGGTGTAGCACACGAGCTGGTGGTAGCAGAGGTTGTAGCAGCGGCACCTGGGGTTCAAATAGAGGGTTTGGTCCCAGGAGGGACGCTGGTTTCAGGGCAGGAGACATGGCTGGCACTGCTAGTGACACCGGGTGCCGAACCGCTGTCACATGCCAGGCTTTTAGTGAAGCCAGCGAAGCATCTTGAATGGGGTCGGGCGTCGTACCCCATTCACGTGCAGCCCGGGAGCGTGATGGGCGGGCCGAGTGGTGTGAGTGGGAGAAGTGTGGGCTCTGGTATCTTTGCAACTGGTGGTGGGTATGACAGCAGCATGTTAGGGAGTGGGCCGAGCTTTACTTCCGGAGGAGGAGGTCGAGCTGGGTCGGGGCTGCAGCGTGCGATGAGCTTGCAACGCCCTGACCTTGGTCTACCACCCATCAGCAGTCAAGCTGTACAGCGGCAGGATCAGGAGCGGCGCCCGAGCTTTTTACAGGGCCAGCACGATGGAGACGGCCAGAGGGCATGGGTGGTGGCATTGGTAGACCCAGATGAGGTGGAGGTGTTATCGCAGGGGAGGGCGGGGCGGGAGGTGGTGGTGGGGAAGAAGAAGTTGGAGTTCCAGGAAGCTCTCCATCGCCACAAGCATGCCAATTTCATGGG
>OY744501.1:4067054-4095212 GCA_963556185.1 Pseudopediastrum boryanum | reverse complement strand
CAAACGATCATAGCGGCTCAAGCTATAACATGAGATCCCCTGCTGTGTCTCATGTTCACAGGTTCTTGCCCCCCTAGTGTTGTTGAGTGAGGTCCATGCTGCCCTGCTAGCCCCTGTGAGTTTCCTGAAGTCTCAGATGGAGAGCAAGGCCAGCCTCAGCAGGGGGAGGACATTCCTGGAGCAGTTTGAATTCTTTGTGACAGCTGCACAGTAAGAAGGGTGGGGGTTGTTAGGGTTCAGGGGTTTGCATTAAAGGAGGGGGGCGGTTCAGGAGGGATTGTCGCTGGGATGGCTGGCTTAGATTTTGTGACAGCTGCAAAGCAACCATTGGGATGGGGGATAGGGTTCAGGGAGGGCTGGGTATTTGGGGTGGTGGGTCGGGAGGTTTGATGAAGTTGAAGGGAGTACTTTTTTGAGATGCCTGTGAGAGGGATGGTTTGTCCCAGGGCTATTTGAATTTGGCAACTGCACAGTGAGGGGGGGGGGGCAGAGAAAGGATGCATGGTTTTTGAGGCTTCATTGCGGTTATGTAAAAAGTCTTAGGTACTGACAGAGTTAACGTCCCCGTCCCGCTGCTGCTGCTGCCGTTTTGGAATCTACCTCTCCTTCACAGGCATCGTGTGTTTCCTCACTGGTTCGCGCCCTGGTATGTTAGCAGCAAATCGGTGACAGCATTGCTCAGTCCACATATGTTTATAACAATGCTGTCTAGTCTTGGGATGCTGCAAACAGCACCATACGCTTTACCCCAGATCAGGCCCCCTGCGGGGCCCTATGGCCCTTTTTTTGCTATGGCATCTCATGAATTGTAATCAGACCTCTGAGCACTGACCAGGGAGAAAAAAATATTGACTCAATTGTAAGGGCGGTTTGGGAGAAATTGCTCTCAATTTGACTCTGGACATTAATCTTGACTCCGCAATTTGATTTGATGCTGTCAACAAGTAATCAACATAAGATTCATTTGATGTGATAACATCAGAAATAATGGTTCGCCTGCTGTTTTATGTACAACACAGGTGGTCCACCAGCCTGTTCTTTACAGGCATACGCTCCGTTGCTCGCGCCCTGGCATACATTGCCAACCTGGCCGGTGTGATAGGCACTGCCCTCACCTTCACTGTGGTGGCTGCCATCGTGCTGAGCATTGTAAGCACGGTGCTGGGGGTGCTGCAAGTGTCACTGCTGGCCTTTGCTGATGGAGTGGAGCCCCTGGTCATGAAGGTGCTGTCATGGTTTGAGAGTGGCACTGGGAAGGTGAGCGTGCGTGGGTGACACTGGGTGACGGCTGGGTGACACTGGGTGACGGTGATGTGAGTGTCACTGCTAGCCTTTGCTGATGGGGTGGAGCGCTTAGTTATGAAGGTGCTATCATGGTTTGAAAGTGGCACTGGGAAGGTGAGTGCGGGTGGCAGCTGGTTACAGGCAGGTGACACTGGGTGACAATGGCAGTACCTTGGCAGTAAGCGGATGGGCTTTTGCGGGTTGTCTTATGGCAGATGAGCGGGTAAGGGGGGGGGGAGCAGGGATTTTGAGCATGAGTATTGCCAAATGTCGTTGCTTGCATCTGGTGACTTCCCCCCAGTATTGTCCCTGTGGCTCTTGACTGTTGCTACTTTCTTCTGTAAGGTTGCTGGTGCTGCTGCTGCTACTACTGCTGCATGCATAGCAAGAACTTGTCATAGGTCATCGTACTGTCTCTCCTTTTGCAATATTCCTCCTTTTACAGTAAGGCATTGAGTCGTTGGTCTCGCTCATTGGCTCCCATTCAAGTGCAGCTGTTCAAAAGACCAGGGCTCCGCACTGATCCCTAACCTTTGCAGCAATGCATCAAGTAAATGACCATTTAGTACCCGATAACGACTTGCCACGCTCCACTTGTTCCCATGACAACAATACTCAAGCACTGTTGCCAAACTTGCTTTTGTTGCCTGCTGCTGCTGCTGCTCTCATTGTGTCGCAGAGTAAGAAGTTGGGTCAAGGAGCTCTCATAGGTCCCCGCACCCTCCCCCCCAGCACAGTGGAGCAGCTGGGGCCATTGTTCCTACAGCAGCTGGCGCAGCAGACCTCCATACTAAACCGCCCTGAGGTGCCCCACCTCACAGACCACCCCCTGTTGATCAGGGCTTATGACCAGGGTTTAGTGGATGCCTCAGGGGCGGTGGATAGTGGCAGGGTTTACAGGATGCTGGAGGAGGGAGGGGTGGGGCCTTTTAGGGGGGATGGATTCTTTGGATATGCGGAGTCACGGGTGGTGCAGGTGAGGAGGGGGTAGGGTGGAAGGGAGGGTGCAGGGGAGGGTGGTCCACGTGAAGAGGGAGTGATGTGTGTGGGGGGTTAAGCACTGCAGGAGGGGGGGCTGAGGAAGGTGAGTCAAGGGTGGTGCAGGTGAGGATGGAGGGGCTGGGGGAGGCCCAAGCGGGGAGGGAGCGGGGGCTGCATGGTGTCCACATGTGTGCTGTTCGGGTGTTTGGGGAAGGTGCTGGGGGTATCAAGGATGGAGGGGAGGAGGATGGGAGGGCAGTGGAAACCAGCGAGGGTGGTGCAGTTGAGAAACCGGGGGGGGGGGGATGGGCTTGGGGGGGGGGGTCAGCAAAGGATGCTTGTATGCTTTTGCGAGGGGGGGGGGCTGGCAGGGGGGGGGGGGCAAGGGAGTGGGGTACAGATTTGAGAGACCAAGCACAGATCTCGCATTTGGAAGATTAGCTGTTTCCCAAACAGCTTTCTTAAGTAAGATGCCTTCACCAGCACGGAGGCTGTATCCCTGGGGATCTGCCCTCTGAGCTGTTCGCACTTCAGAGAGTGAGTGGATGCCGGGCGTTAGTTAGCCCTGCGTAGGTATAAGGCAGAGGCGGTACTCGCACATACGGTGCGTTCTCCCTTGACCCTGTCCTTCTTGTGACAGATCTAGTACATTTGTAACAGCTTGCATCTGTTTGTCTTAACTAAATACCGATCAGTGAAGCAAGAGAAGTGGGATTTAAATGCAACACATTGTTCTTTATCCACTCTTAGGACTGAAACAACATCAACAGAAATCCTTGCATTTTCCTCTCCATTTGTTCCATGGCATACTAGTTGTGTCCTCAATCCTTCTGCCTGTGTTTTCCCCTCCCCCTTTGCCCCACAGGCAGGCACCATTCTCTTGGCTCGTCTCCTGTCGTGGCAGCGCATCAATGCCGTGGTCTCCCACCAAGGCGCCCTCAAATTCGTCCTCATTGCCGGAGGGCCCCAAGGTGGCAAATCCACCCTCTTCACTCGCCTCGTCGGCGCACCACACGATTACGCACAGCAGCTCGGCGGCGGCCCCGCCACTGCCGCAGCCGCCGCAGTCATGGGCGGTACAAGCGGCGACCTGGGTGGCGGTACAGGCGGTACAGCCGGCAGTGCAGCGGGCGGTACAGCAGGGGCGGGACAGGGAATGGAGATGGGCGGAGGTGGTGTTGGTGGTGTGGGGTGGAGGGCGAAGGCGGTTGATATTCAGCCGTTGAGGGGAGGTGCCGTGAGTAATAGCCATGTGGTGGTGTTCCCTGGGTTGAGGAGTGCTGATGTGGGGACGGCTCAACTGTCACAACAGCTGGCAGAAGCATTGGCAGGTGAGAAGGTGGTGGAGGGGGGAGAAGGTTAGGGTTGGTAAGCAGGGTTTGGGTGGTAGAGGGTCTGGGAATCAGCTGTGTGCTGCGCATTTGGAGGGTTGGTGGAGATTTTTGGGGGGTGCATTGGGAGGAGGGTGTTTTAGCGGCAGGGTGCATTATTAGGAAGCAGCTGGCAGAAGCATTGGCAGGTGAGGGGGGGTGGAGGGGGGGAGGGAAGCATGCTGTTAAACCCCACCAGCAGGGTGTTTTTAAGCAGGGTTTGGGCGGTAGAGGATCTGGAACTTGAGCTGTGTGCTGCACGATTCAAGATGTGGGGGAAGTTTTTTGTGGAGTGCAATAGGGGTGCGGGTGCTTTAGTGGCAGGGTGCAGTAGGGGTGTCGGCAGGAGTTGGCAGAACCACTGGCAGGTGAGAGAGGGGGAGGGGGGCTGGCAAGGGTTTTAAACGGCACAAGCAGGGTTTAGTAGGCAGGGTTTAGGCGGTAAATGATATGGAAGCTAGCTTTATGCTGTGCACTTTAAGTTCTTGGTGGCGAGCATGAAGGTTGGGGTGCATTAGGGGTGGGGTGCAGCAGATGGCAGAAGCATTGGAGTGGCGAGTGAGAGGGTGGGAGGGGGTGGGGGCATGGGCGGGGAATGCATGGGGTTTACACAGTCAGCACAAGGAGGGTTATTAGCAGGCAGTCGAGCGGGGGGCAGTGGAACTGGGAATCCACTGTGTATTGGTTCGGCGTACTTCAAAATGTGGTGCAATGTTGAGATGAGCGATGGATTGGAAGAAGGGGGGGGGGATCGTTCTGGTTGGCAAATGGGCAGGGTTTTATTATAGGGTGGGGTTGTAGTTGGCGCTCGGGGTTAGTTGCCTGCACACCTAGCTTCAGCTATGTACTGTTCCAAGCAGCTGGCAGAAGCACTGGCGGGTGAAAGGATGCTCTGGCCTCTATGCTCTAAAGTTAATAAGTCACTGGCAGACTGGTGCTGGCGCTCCTGCTTTAAAGGCCAATTGTTAACCCAGAACATTCCCTGCTAAGTCTCTAACCTGATCCTACCGAGGCATTTCATGAAAAAGCATGTTTCTGGCCCTCACTCATGTGTCTCTGTGCTTTACCAGAAGGCAGGTGCTTTCATGCCGGTTGAGTGACCGGAGATGTGGTCCAACCCCAAGGCTTTGTTTACTTGCTTTGACCCAGATGCCTTGTGCACACCCACATCTTATTTTTCTTGTTCGTTTGTCTCCTAGGTATGTCCACTTGCCTGGTGTACCTGGTCGTCCCTGACATGCAAGAAGACTTCTCCCAGCACACCCCCCTAATCCGCCATGCCCTCGTAGCTGGCACCCCCGTCCTCGTATGCATCAACGGACCCCCACGCCCTAAACCTTACCGCCCCCTCTTCTCCTCTACCTCTGCGAGCTCCTCTTCTGGACTGCCTCTTACCACCCCTGCTGCTGCTGGTGGCACCGCAGCAGCAGGTGGCACCAGTGGTGTCACTAGTGATGCTGATCTGAGCCCTGGGGACATGGAGGTTCTGGTGGGGAGGTGGCGCGGGGCGCTTGAGGGTTTAGGGCGGGAGTTGGGTTTGGATACTAGCTTGGCGGCAGTGATGGTGACGGATCTGGAAAAGGAAGAGGAGGGGGTGGTGGGAGTGGGAGGGGGTGGGAGGAGGAGCACTGGCGGTGGGGGGGTGTATGGAGGCAGGGCACGAGTGGTGTCAAATGTACACAGCTATCAACAGGTAAGAGTGAGAGTGTAAGGGGGAATCATATGATACTCCGGGGGGGGGGGGAGGGGGGGGAAGTCAGCAAACATACAAGCGGCCAGGCAGGATGGAAAGGTATGTACTAGTGCGGGGGAGGAGGGGGGTGGGGCAGATATGTAGGTGGGGGAAGGAGGAGGTGGGATCTAATTACTGTGTTAAAATTGCTCGAGGTAGCAGTTATAGTTGGACGCCAAAGCCATTCTTCTTTCGATCGTGAATTCTTACATCAAGTGCATGGGATTACGCGTTTCGGCCTGTTGGCCATCATCAGATCCACTTGAGCACATGCAACGAAAACACATATATACACGAAAGAACATATATACACGAAAGAGGTGGGATCTAATTACTGGTGATAGCTGTGGAGAAGGTGGGGGCTTTGGTTTGGGGTGGGGGAGTGAGGTGAAAGTTGGTGAGGTGGTACCACACCACACCACCGGTGGTGTGTATGGAAGTGTATGCCAGTGCAGCCTTATGGAAAAGGATGGAGAGAACTCGTGATGAGGGATAGGGCAGATCTGCTGACACTTCAAGTAAGTACATTCATTGTTGCACTTGGTGAGGAAATCAAGGATGCACATTGGGTGAGTTTCTGCAAGCAGATCTGAAATTGGCATTACAGCATGCACTTTGCCGACTTTTACATTGGGACTGCCTTACGGGCTGGAGGCAGCCCCAAATAAGTATGAGAATGCTCTTGATACTGCATCGCATCTGCTTCTGAATGTACATACCGTGTCTGTCGAAGTAGGAGTCAAGCGTGTCACTGATTGTGTCATATGTGTTTTAATGCATACTGATAGAGTTATTGCCAGGCTGATCCTGTGTGTGTGTCTTGCTGCTCCTTTGGTCCATTGCCTGTAGGTTCGTGACTGGATCTGCCAGACAGCTGCTACACACCAAAGGGCAGTGTAACTAGTGAGACCTCTATATGCAGAGCTGGGTACCTTGAAGCATGTATGGAGTGACGGCGGACCCATTTGCTGCTGTCCATGTGGGAGTTGGTGGCATAAAACAGGGTGCAAGGGCAGCTGCAGTGATAGAAGCGAGGAGGTGAGTAGCATCAGTGCGACCGTCAGTACCCGCTGTGTCAAGCAACGGGCAGCAGCAGCAGCAGCAGGGCTAGCAGTGGCCGGATCCTTTGATGGTGTAGTGTACTAGCAGGCGGCAGCAGGAGAAACGGCAATAGCAATATGAGGAGCAGACAGCAGCAGGAAGAGCAGCTGCTGGCCGCAGGGAGCAGGAGAAGTTGAGCAACAAGTGAACTTTAACAACTGCTGTGTCGGCGACAAGAGCAGCAGAGGTGATGAGACAGCTGTCCTGGTAATGGTGGTGCTGCTGACTCCCTACTCCCCAGCTGACATCAAGAGCGGTAGCAGCAGCAGGACTACTGAACAAAGGCAGGGCAACCCTGTTATGGTTTATAGTACGGCAGGCGCAGCGGGAGCAGTGACAACAGCAGGATGAGGAGCAGCAGCAGGAAGATCAGCGGCTGGCTGCAGGGAGCAGGAGGAGGTAACTTTGGAGTAGCAGCAAGAAGAGGCAAAGCAGAAGTGTATGGCCTGTGGAAACCTGATGCGGATCTACTTAATGGGGGGGGGGGGGGGAACCAGAGGAGGCACATTATGGCACATGTCTGATCAAGTTGTTGGTCATTGGGTCGAGCCACTATGGTGCGTATGTGAGATGATTCTGGCATGTGGCTCTGTATGCAGTGGTGCAGGTTAGTCGTGTTAATGGGATGTGTTTGCAAGGGGAGAGCATTTTTTAATTGTTCACTGCTCTGTACATGTGCCGTTTTCTCTTCAGAGAGGTAGGTCCTAGGGGGAAACAATACCGACTGCTGTGCAGATACATTCGGGCTGCCTGGTGAAGCTCCAAAAGAAACTGAGCCAAGTAGAATTTTGGTCCCTGTGAAGTCACTGAAGTTCCAGTCATTGCGTTATGCAAGCATTGGGGGGGCCGAGACTGTGGCAGTCTTTGCAGTGCCATCTGTCAAGTTATTCCTCATGGGTATGGTGGGGCAGGCGTGTTGACGTGCTGCTACATGTAAGCAGGACTATCACTAATAGAAACTCCAAAATCCATCTTTGCGCAATTGCAAGTGACAATAGAGTTTATAGAGGGCAGGGTTGCATGAGATAGAGTGAATTAGGTAGCTCTGGCTTATTACCTCTGGCTTATTACGGTGCTGCTGCGGCCGTTAGATGGAAGTTGGAGGTCGTTAGAAAAGTAGTTTTGGCATGGTCTAGCACATCACACATATTACTTATAGAAAGGGTCATTCGTTCAGCCCTCTAGCCCTCGCCGTTCAGCCCTCTAGCCTAGACAAGGCCGTTCAGATTACAGTTTACAGATTACAAAGTGGCCCCACAAAGGGGGCGCCCGTTCACTAGCGCTGCCGAAAGCACTACTTGAAAGCATTGGTCCAGAGAGGTCACTCCAGTAGTAACTGAACGCGTAGATAGAGCAAGATCCATTTAACTAATTTAGATACTGAAGCAACGCATGGAAGATCAACGCGATGACCCATGCCAAGATATGTGGATCACCAAGCGGGGTGACACTGCCCGCTCAGGCCGATGGGCCAGCCCGCTCCAGTAGCAGGCTATGGCACCGAGCCTCAGGTGTAGAAACCAGTACAAACAATTTGCAGAGTGGTTATGAAATCTCTGAGATTCATTGGAGCGTATGTGCGATGGTTTAGTTTGCGGGGTGGACCATCCAGTCACACCGAACATCGATATGAATATCCATTCGACGATTCATGCTCGGCACTCTGGCCCTTTGGCACCGTGCTGCACCCTCTCATCGAATTAACCGAAGTCGCGTAACTGCTGTCATGTCTCCCTCTCGTAAGCACTGATAGGACGCACCTTGAGTCCTCTTGGCCTTTACTTGCAGAGATGTTCGCCAGGCCAAATTCTCATTCAAGCTCACAATCAGAGTATCAGACCGCTTCTGACACTCCAATATGACTTCTGAATCCGTATGTATGGAGTAAGTCCCCTTCCATAAGCGTAAGCAAAAGTGTCTGTGCTACAACTGACTACCGTGCGAGTACACCGCGTGCACTCATAAAGCATATACCTTGCACACTCAGATCAGCCAGCCCAACCTTGGTCCCTTGCTATTACATTTCATGATATGCCACCTTTGGGTATAGCAAAAAGTGTCATAAGCCCCGCACCTCAAACTGTCACATAAACCTGTGCGAGGTGGAACAAACAGCGAGCAGCGAACAAACAGCGAGGTGGTCCCTTGCTAGCCAATGCATGCTCTGTGCTTAAACCAGAGGTCTGTGAACCCTACCTGGATAAAGTTTAAAGGCTACCTCTGCTTAGACAGACTCGTCAGTGCAGGGATCCAGACTGGTCATCAACACGCTTGTTGTGCTTCCACAGATGGCAACTGCCAGTGCAGCCAGGTAAAAGCTAGCAGCTGTAGCTGCATGCAGAGTGGTCACCCCTCTAAACATGCTCAGCGCATGCAAACACACTACAGTGCATGCGACAACATGCCCGTGAGCCACAACCTATTCCTCGCCGCTGCTCAGCGCACATCCTGAGGTTAGTCTACAAGATAGTTCAATGATTCCGCATCATAGTCTTAAGTCATAACATCCAAGGTGCAACAACCTCCGCGGTTACTTCCGTCCCAAGTGTGATGGCATACCATTGTCTCTGCACATACAGCTAGTTGTGACCTGCCCACAGTATTGGCAGCTAGTTCCAACATTTGTAATAGAATGACCATCTCAACTAAGAGACTATACATGCAGCAAAGCAGCGCAGAGATGCCTGCTAATCTAAAACAAAAGACCATGCAACACTTGAATCATCACACAAAAGTGAGCCAGAGCAAGTGCCCGCATCAAAGTAGCGTCAGTGCACCTCTACCGGCAACAAGGTTGAACGAGCCCCAGAGCGCATCTCTGACCAGAACATGCACACCAAACGTACAGATAATGTGCAAAGACTGTGCAAGGGTTGCCAAGTTGAGCCAAAAAAACGCACCATCAGGTGAGCCCCGTAGTGACAACCGCTTCCAGAGAGAGAGAGAGAGAGAGAGCTACGCAAGGAGGGGCGTGAGGTGCCCTCCCGCGTAAGATTAAGGGAGGGGCCCATTGGTGTAAGGATTACACTGGGCCAGCCTACCATAGGATAGTTACATCCGTGGGTGGGCTTCCGCCCACCCGCCTTTGTTAGCTTACTTTCTTGTAGTTCCTCCTGTGCCATTGAGGCTCTTTGGGCTTTTCCAGTTTTCTTTTTGTTGTGTATATGCTGTGTAAGGACTTAACTGCTGCAGTATGTACTTCTGAAATGCATTGCTTTAGAGCTTGCCCTTTGATACCGAGGGCTTGCAGATTCATGGTGGTACTGTTGTATATGGTGCCTGCAACTCCGACAAGCAAGGGATAGTACCATACTTTGGCAGTGGGGTCTATGTCTTTGATTTTGTCAATGAGTACTTGGTGTTGATAATCAGCTTTGCTTTGCTGGCCTGTTGGGTCTGAATCCCTGCAGATCTTGACCTCTATTATCCAGTACTCTGCTGGGTTGTTTCCAATCTTGGGTTTGTAGAGCATACCATCAGGGCGCTTATCGGTGGTGCCTTGTGCTTGTTGCACTGCCTCCTTTAGGCCCCTTGGAAGGAGCTCCCACGGGATGTTTCTAGACTGGTGGGCCATGATGCCGTCTTCTGCACAATTTTCAGTTGATCCAAGGTCCATTTGAATGACAAATGCTCCTTTGCGTCCCCTTAACACTCTTGTCATGATTAGTCGGCCGACCTTGTTATGCCTGTTGATGTACATTCTTTTCAAAGCTGGGCATCCTGAGGCTGTGTGGTGTCCGCCATCCTCGTCACCGCACAGGAGACATTTGCTACTAGGTGCATGTCCACACCTATAGGCCATCTTCCTTGTCCACATGGTCCCGTACCGGTAGCGCAAAGCGGTTTTTCGTTCTGCATACTTGATTTTTCCCGAGGTCATGTACTCGTTGCTAGCAGGCAGGTCCAGTCTTTCCTCAATCCTTTTAAAAGCCTCGAAATAACAGGTAGCTCTGTTTGCCATCCCAAAGCGACTCTTTTGGTGGCAGTAATGACGTACCGAGTCGTGAAGGTCTGTCAAAGGGTTCACCCGCTTGAAACGGTCAATCAACGTGCGCTGCCCATTGGTCAGTGACCAACGATTGTTCCATTGGGTCTTGTACGGCCAATATTGGGTCAACCTGTTGTTACTAGGACTTTCGTACTTCTCACATTCCTCATAGTCGGAGGTGTCCCCTGTCGCAGCCGCCTTAGCGATTGCGTCCGCTTTTTCATTACCGATTATGGAAGCATGGCCCTTGACCTTGTGAAGGGTTGTCCTCAGTCCCCTGTTGACGATCTCGGTTACTATCTCTTTAATAAGCTCACAGTGCTGGTGATTTAGGAGATCTTGTGGGCGTCTCAGCATCTTTTTGATTTGGTACATTGAGCTGAGGCTGTCGGTGGCTATCATGTGGGCTCCATGCCTCAGCGCAGCAAGGATACCAACCAGTTCTGCTCTGTTTATGGTGTTCTGGGGATGGCTGTCGCCTGCAGGGACAATTGGAACCCCACGTTCATCGTCCTCATTGGCTGCTTGTGGGGGGAAGTACACTCCTGCCCCTATGCCTGGGGCATCACACTCTGCATCTATTGGTGATGCTTTGTGGCTTGTTTGCTTGTAGCTACCATCTGTGTAGACATAGTTTTTCCAATTGTACCGGAGGGGTGGGGCTGTTGGTAGGGCAGTGGCTAATTGCGTTTCCAGGTCATCCAGTGTAGTGCTGGCGTCAACCATGGCTGGAGGGTCTTGACTGGTGGCAGAATCGTCCCGGAGGGACTCAGAGCCGTTTGTTTGTTTGGGGTAACCCATTTTGCTGAGCTGTTTTGGCGTCAGCAATGTTGGCTGATGAGATGTGCTGGGCGGGGCATTGCTGCTTGGGGGGTTGTAGTACATGCTGATGTCTTGTATCTCTTTGTCGTCCGGCAGGGACTGATTAATGGCATCCTGCAGCGTTTGCAGAAACCTGGTCATGTAGCCGCTCTCCCAGTAACGGAGGTGGGCCTCAAAACCCTTTGCGTTGCCTGTGACAATGATATTTACGTCCCATCTAGGGTTTCCTGCATACATGTCGCCCCGTTCCCAAGTTGTGGGTTTCTGGAACCTGAAGTGTTTTCGGGGTATTTGTAGGAGATGCATGCAGTTTTCTGGGAAGTGTTGTAGCCATGCAAGGTAGGCAGTTCTGTTTGCATCGGACCAGGCAGGCAGGATATGTATGCCAAAGACAGGGGCTGTTGTGTTACGGGCCGCTGCTATGGCAGTAGCCATGTTCTTATTCAGGTCTTCGTCCTCATACTCTGGGTTGTGCACGCTTCCGCCGGTCCACCTATATCTGTAGCTATCCCATTTTGCCCCAAAGATTTGGTCCCTTTTGTGGGCGCTCCAGTACATCGTAAATGTTGGGTTGTAATTGAGTGGGCTTGCGAATCTCTCTTTTGTTATGTCTGTGAGCTGCCTGAGAGCCTCATACACCTCAGGGGGAGTGGCCCAGTGGTTCTTTATTTGGACCTTCCTAATGGCTTTGTGATCTTTGATCTGTGCTCCATCTCTGTACCTGCACATGAGGGCATACAGTTCTTGGGGAAAGGTACCTGCCTTCAACTTCCGCATAACCTTTGGTTTGTGGCGAGTGCTGTGGCAGTACTGTTGGTACAGTATTGCTGTCCTTTCAGGGGTGAGGGTGTAGCGACATTTGCCATCTGGTGTGTATATGCAGGCGAGCGTTTTTATCCACAGTTGTCCATCTATGCACATCTCTACTTCTCTAATATAGACTTCGTGTCTTCCTGTGGGGTGGATATCAGCATGGGGGTTCATTGGTGATGTGTCCATGTCGAAAATGTTGCTGTACTGCTGTCCAATGTTGATGTTGTATCTTTGAGGGTGATCGGGGTAGTAGTCGCCTTGTTGCTGCAGTGCCGATAACCCTTGCTGAGCTTGAGCCAGCTCGCCAAGTGCAGGAGTTGCCGGGGACCGGTCATTTGCTGCTGCTGCCTGTTGCAACCGGTAAGCAGCAATCATCTCAGCAACAACTGGATTATGTGCGATGAGGTCGCTCTCACTTTCTCGACTGGGCTTCCAATGGACGTTGTAGTGCCTTATATCAAGAGGGAGGCCTTTAGTGGCATACTGATCCCTGTTACATTCAATGCAGGTCCAGCCTGTCGTGACATCCTCGTCCAATATGTCCCCTGCAGGGCGATGGGTACAACCGCTTCCACACCACCAACTAGAAGCCGCCGTCCAAGCATGTACTATAACCAGCTACCAGACTTCAACCAACTCTTCAGATCAATTGACTTTTCAGACAATTCCGGCCACTGAACGATCCAACTTGCGACATGTACAAACATGAGCAATCATCCCCAACCAGGACGTCTGGTAAGTTCACCATATCTGTACAACCCAAGCGGCGGCAAGACCAACATACTAGTACACGGGATGCGATGGGCAGGGCCACATATGGTACTGGATTAAGACCGAAACTAGGTGAGCACATAGCCAGTAAGCTGCCCTCCAAACTAACCCTAAACAACTGCATGTGGGTTAAACAGCCAACCTCCAGCCATTCTGCCACCCCTGTTGCACATTTGGGGTCCTGCAAGAACCATTGTGCTACTGCTGAGATTGCACTGCAAGCTCTTCTGAGTTGGCCAAAGCAATCAGCTTTTGCAATCACCAGCCAGCCTTCCCCTAAAACCCTTTAACACGCCATCTCCATGAATACCATCCCAGTGCCACGTCACTATGTATCTGATGCCATATGGCTGTAACTCCTGTAACACCCCCCTGTAAAGCCGAATGTAATAGCCCCCTGCTGCTCATCAATAGTGATGACACTGCAGGCACTGTGCCTCTATCTCACAGTTCCTTGCTTTCTTGTCCCAGCTGCGTGTGCTGCTACATTCCAATCAACAAACCATAATGAAGAAGGAGCATCTGCTGCAGCGGTATATCCGAGTCAGAGAGACCGGAGAATTTTCTGGGGTCTCAAGTGGGGTCCCTGCAATCCTGCACGTTGGGCACCATCCACGGGAAACACTCTTGGAGGTGTTCTTGCTGGGCAACGTCCGAGCTAGTGCAGAAGCCAGCATTGCCAGTGCCTGTGTGGACAAGCCCTTCATGTTCTCCATGGTGCATGTGTCCCTGAAGCTCGTTGTAACTGTTTGGATGCACTTCTCAAACACACACCCCCTTCCATCTGCAGCAGCTGCGTTGTCCAGCAGGGATACCCACTTCCAAATGTAACGGCAGCTCCCTTTGCTGATGTTGAGCTCATGCAGGTGCGCTTTGAGAAACTGTAGCGCCCTAGAGGCAAGCTTGGGGATGTCGTACTTGTCCCCCAGCACGAGTAGCGCCTCCACGTTGTCCCAGGTAACCTGCTCAGGCTGATCCCCGGGGTAGAAGAACGGTACCAGCTTTAGCCAATCTGTGCTACTGGTCCCGGACATGGGGATGGACAGTGGGCCTTTTCCTCCGCCATTGCATGCCCCACCGCTGCCTGCCTGGATAGCCCCCCTCAAGACATTGGACCAGAAGCTGAGCAGCTGGGAGTGTCCTAGGACTGCGTGGTCATCAAAGCACAGCACAACATCTGGATCTACTACCATATACTCGCTGGGGAGATCCACCTTTGGCAACATGGCTCGGGGCTGTTCATTATTTAAATCATCGAGAGTAATCACAGCTCTCAAGCGCTTTCGGCTCATACCGCTTCAAGCACGCTACCCACGGCCCCGCTGTGAATACCAGGTCTCGACAGGCAAGTAAAAGCTTTGCAATCAGCTGCCGCAGCGGTACCGAGCTGTATCCGGAAGTAGTTAATGCGCCTAGTTTTAACTCTTATGAGCAACAAACGCGAATTTGTTTTTGCACACAGCAAAAACATTGAGGGGTTCCAACAAGTGTTTCTTCACTTGAAAAGTGAGAAAGGCGGTACCAGCCCACTTTCTAGTGTACAGGGCCAGTCTAGCCGCAATTCAAGCCATTTAATACTGCTTCTATGTTTACAAGAGATTTTCCATGGCGATCGCATAGGAATGCGGCTTGCAGCCGAAGGTCCCTGCAGGGCCATATTGGGCATGGGGTCTCAGCAACAGTAATGGCAAGAGCCCAAGCTTGCAGATTATGTTATCGATACGCTTTAAGAAGTCTTAAGAAATCCCAACTCACTGATTCTCTTGATGGAGGATACCAAAGCGAATCCCTCAACAAGAAGGCTAAGACGACGCATACCGCCTGCTATAAAAGGGTTGCCAGATTGTTGCCAGGACACATAACAGTCCATCCTTGAGCATGCAATAGAATTAAACTCTTACTTAATGCTCATAGTGCGAACTGCAAGGATTGAGCACGAGCAGAAGCAGATACCTGGGTCTTCATGACGAGTTATTGGAGGCTAACCACCTGAGGTGGGGCCTGGGCCCCCCCTCCCCTTCCCCTAACCCTGATCCATCTTAGGAGAGGGGAGGGGGTAGGGGGGATCAGGACCCCTATCCCAATACAGGACATAGCAACGCAGGTGCATGCAGCTGCCGCCGTAGCAGCAGCAGCAGACGATGCTGATGCAGCACAGGAGGCAAGAGAACCTCTCACAGCAGTCACAGCAGCAGCAGACTGCCCATACTCACCTGCAGTAGCCGAGAACCCACACACAACAAGCACATTTGCTTTGCAGATTGGACGCACAAAGGCAGCTCACAAAGAAGTGTTCATTTGAAAATAGCATGTGAATGGCCGCAACCGCCAAGAGCAGCACATAGACGCCGTGGACATTGCAGCACATGCAATTGGACACCAATTCCGGTTGAATAGCTCCCAAGTGCGGAGACAGGTGTTGACCCGGGCATTCCAATGCCATGAACTCGTGTGATACAGTGTCACACTGCTCTTTTGCTCTGCTCTCTGCTGGCCACTGGTCCTCCTGTTATTGCTGCTCAGCTCACGTTCTATTGTGATGCTGCAGCTGTTACTGCTCCTGCTGCTGCCTGCCTTGATGTTGCTCCTGCTATCGCTGCTGCTCCACTCCCTGCCCTGCTGCTGCTGCTGCTCCCTGTCCTGCTGCTCCTGCTATTGCTGCTGCTCTGCTCCCTCCCCTGCTACTGCTACTGCTGCTCCCTGCCCTGCTACTGCTCCTCCTGCTGCTGCTTTTGTTTCATTATCATGCTGGACTTCCTTCCCTGTGATCAAAAGCCTCTCTATAGCAGTGCCACCTTTCCCTCTCAAGCTTTCCAGCAGAGCTTCCACTTGTGCTTCCGTTTCTGTCAAGCTGCATCCCGTGTCAATCACATGATCTGCCTTGTCACGCTTCACATTGTCTGGTACCTGTGACACAGCCAACAGCAGCAAGTCAGGGAGGTGCAGTTGAGTACCCGGGGGAAAGGGGGATGGGCTTAGGTGCTGGAGCATGGGGAGCTTGTGTGCTTTTGGGAAGGTGGATGGGGGAGGGCGGGGGGGCTGGCACATGCAGAACCAACAGCAGAAGGGCCAATACTCAACCAATCTAGGCCGCTGGCATGGAGTTCACTTGTGATAGAGGATTCAAATTCCCAAGGAACAGACATCGACTGCGTTGTCATGCTTCACACTGTCTGGTACCTGTGACACAGCCAACAGCAGCAAGTGGGTGGTGCAATTGAGAACCCAGGGGAAAGGGGGGATGGGCTTGGGTGGGGGAGCACTGATGGGGAGCTTGTGTGCTTTTGGACAGGGGGGAAGGGGGGGGGGGGCTGGCACATGCACAGCCAACAGCAGCCAAGTACTCCCAGCAAGCCCACTGCCAGAGAGAAAGAGACAATTACGCAGAGAAGGGGGAAACCCCTTCTTGCATACGTTAAGGGAATGGGCCCTTAGCCAATATGGACAGGCCCACTACCATTTGGAGCCCAGAACACATAAGCCCACTGCTATGGCTATTACTAAAGTATCACAGACTTCAAACCCCAAAAGAAACAGACATGCTGGCCTTGTGGAGCCTCAGTGGCTCTCCATTGCATCCGACACATGAACACTTTTATGAATCCTCACTGACTCATAGGATACTGGCTTTATATGCCAGGTATAGATGGCTTGTCTTAGATTTCATGATATGCCATTGCAAAAAAGTGCCATAGGCCCCGCACCTCAAGCTACAAAAAGAACAGCGAGCTGGAACAGAATACGGGTTGATGGCTGATCAAGCTAAGCGCAATTCTTTCACTTAGCCAGTCCAGCGTCAGCTAGGCAGAAGCTAGATTGCAGCAAGATTGCAATCCGGAAGAAAGGAGCCACCTCGGTTGCCACATGGGCATTATCATTACTGATTTTACAGTCCCTCTTTCTACACCTCCTGTGATAAACTTCAATCCTCACCTGACTCCCACCAGCCACCCATCCGCCTATCAGAGTGCATAACCAGAAGTCCTGCCTCTGTGCAACTTTTGCTGATCTCATGGCCCTTGCCCTCTACAGCTTAACCCTTTATTTTAGGGTGGAGTGTTTCCACTTTTTGGACAAGTGCGCCAAGTTGACAATGGAATTGTCAAGGGCATGCAACCAATTGCTATGGTCCTCCAGTCTACTGCCAACAAGCTACTCCTCCTGCTCTGCATTGCTTTTGTGTAACAGTGAGCCACACTTGCTGAGAGTGGACCAATAACTCCCCCTTCATTCACAAATTACTCCTCCAGTGGCCCCTCCTCCACACCCAGCCCCTTCACAACCATTGCTGCCAGTATCCCCTCCTCCCCCCAAACTCAACATATTCATGCTAGTGTCCTTCCAATGCCCCCTTCCAGAAACCCTAGCAGCTAGAACCCCTGTGCTGTGCACGCAAATATGGCATCTCCCCCCCGCTCCCCACCCATACATAGCTGCCCCCTTCTCCCCCCCCCCTTCCCTCTTACCCCCCTCTACCCTCTCACCCCTACGTCTGCTCACCTGTCGTGCTGACATGCTGTCAAACCTCTCAGCTGTCATCCCGGGTCGTGCCAAGACTTTTTGTCTTTGCAGCTCTCTAGTTGCACTGACCACCACCACATACAAAACAATGGCTACCCCCCCGCCCCCTCCCCCGCTCACACACAAACTCTACCCCTCCTTCCACAGAACTCCATCCCCCCCCCCCTACTTCCACCCCTCTGTCTCCCACCTGTCGTGCTAGTATGCTCTCAAACTTTTCTGCTGTCATTCCAGGTCGTGCCAAGATTTTTTTCTGTGCAGCTCCTGAGGACCACTGACCACCACCTCCGCCACCCTGTCCGCTTGCTGTACCATCGTGCTCACTCACACCCCTCCCTCTCTTCTCCCCCCCCCCCAAACATCTCCCGGTCTTTCCCTCTCCACAAGCCACCCCCCCCCCTACCTCTTGCCCCACTCCGCCCCTGATTATTTGTCGTGCTAGTATGCTCTCGAACTTCCCCGCTGTCATTCTGAGTCGTGCCAAGACTCTTTGTGTCTGTAGATCACCAGGTGCACTGACCACCACCATATACAATGCCATGCCATGCTCTCCCCCCCCCCCCCCCACTCTTCCCCTCCTTCCTCGCTCCCCTGCCCCTGCTCACCTGTCGTGCTAATATGCTCTCAAACTTCTCTGCTGTCATTCCAGGTCGTGCCAAGACTCTCTGCCTCTGCAGCTCACCAGGAGCAGTGACCACCACCACAGCATCCACCTTATCTTCTGCCCCGGTCTCATATAACAGCGGGATGTCAAACACAACCAAGGGGGTATCCTCTGATAGGGCCTGTAAAAAGGGGGAAGGAACCATCAGTATCCAGAAAGTGATCACATGGTCAAAACAAACTGTGGTGTTATAACACCAAGTGTGAGGGCATGCACAACACTATTTCCCCAATTTTGAGGCTAAACCCTAAACCCATGTGGTGGAGCTTGTGCAGCGTCAGCAGCAGTCTGGCTTCGGGATCGATCCCCAATTCGAAGTGAATTCCTCCGTGATGGTCGCAGCTTGTGGCAGCAGCGTTAGCAGCAGCATGCAGTTGTGCGCCAGCAGTGGGGCATAGCTGACGTGGCATTCCAGTTTGCTGGAGCAAAGGCCTAGTTCTATGTGTTCTGGACGAGCTTATAAGGCAGCTGTGTTTGAGGTTATTTCACTAAAGGGTACTGATGAGGCCGCATTGGGCTGCAGCCGAAACATGTATACCCAGCCCTACATTACGCCACTGCGCAAACATTGGTGACCCTCCTCGTGGGGGTGACGTATGCTTGCCCCCCTGCGCTCGATTATAACCAAAGGCTGCGCATCCTGGCATCCTTGTGACGCCAGGCCTCGTATATCTGGGATGATTCTGCTGGAACTACCTGTTTTAGGGCCAGTGGATCTTTCTTCACTCTAAGGAGTGGGACGTTACCGTGCTAGTTTAGTGCTGTAATGCCTGGTCCATCTATGATGGCGAGTACAACATGACCCTAAACCCGAAAACAACAAACCCTAAACCCTAAAAGGTTAAATTCCTGTAGCAGCATCCCTTTTGTATTCATGTTCAACTGACTGCCGGGTGCTGCTAGCGGTAGGAGGCTCCCTGTGGAGGGGTTTGCCACGGGAAAGAAGGTGGGGAAAAGGACAGAAGAGCAGAGTGCATACGGCCTGGGTTTGAGAATGGTTCGCTGCATGGATTGAATTCTTAGGTGTACATCCTTCTACCTCGCTGTTTCCTGCAACTGCTGAAGTGTTAGGCACTTTTGCTGTGGCAAACCATGAAAGGTATGGAGAAATTGTTGCAAATGGCAGTCTGAAGGTGAGAGCGCCTAATCCTAAAGAGGAGCCGGGGCATTGAGTCTAGGGGTGGAATGCAGCCAGCACTTGGGTTTGTTGCAGTGTGGGACATGCAAGAGCATAACAAAATGACACCTAGATACTGGCCTTTGAAAGGGCCTAGTTGTAAAGTGTAATTGATGCTGCTTCATTGCATGCTAAGAGCCTTTTTCCTTCGCGGAACAAACGCCGCAACATTGGGGGGAGTTCGCTTTTATTCTCATTCTATTCCTCTCCCGTCCCTACTTGAACAAGTGGGAACTTGGTGCAGCCACACCTAAAATGTGTGTTTGTTTATATAAGCGTATTCCGATCGGAGTATGGAACTGACATTTTCCCCTTTTGCTCAGCATAGCTCAGCACACAATGTGAGTGTAAAAGAGCTGGTAGTGTTCAGAGGTGCGGTGTGTCGTCTGCTGCTGTTGCTGCTGTCCACTGTCCAAGGGAATGGTAAAGGTGTCATAGATCGTGACACAAGTGCCTTCTTCTTTGCCTAAGGGGTAATGAGTTGCTCCTTACTATCCTGACAGAAGGAGAACACAAGCATGGCGATGGTTTAGTTTCCATTGCTTCCAGGGGCTTTACTTCCTGTCCTCCTGTTTTGCTGCCTTCTCAAGTCCCAACTGCTCCTGCTCCTGCTGGTGGTGCCATGACAGCTGTTACCCTGAAGCTGCTGCCGGCGGTACTTTAAAAAGTTGACGATGCTACACCTGCTGCCCTGTTTCTCCCTTTCCGATAACAATTGCTGCTGCTTCTGCAAGCTGTTGCTGTTGATGTTATCTGCCAGCACCCATCTTGGCAGCCTTTGCTAGTAGCTATTATGCAGGTATGATGGTTGATGCTGCTGTCAGTACTGTAGCTGCTGCTGTCACTACTGTTGCTACCGCTGGTTGCACCTGTGACCATCCAAACCCTGCTCCTATCACGTGCCGCGTTTCTGCTTTGCTGTGGTTGTTGTTGTTGCTGTTGCTTGCACTCTTCATTGGGCGCGGTCCCTTGATATGTTTATTCAGCTGCTTCTGATGCTGTGAGGATGGCCCCTTCCGGATGCTTTTGTGGTACTTCTATAGGCTACTGCTAATGGTGCTGCTGCGGCTATGTCAGCTATGGTTGCCGTTGCTACTGCTGTTCCTACTGGTGATGCTACTGCTGCTACTCCTGTTTCTGCTACTGCTGCTGTTGCTACTGTGGCTGGCGCAGCTACTGCTGTTACTGTCCGATCCTCTTCCTCACCTGTCTGAGAAACTTCAGCCTCTCTGCTTCTACAAAGGGGTGCACAACGCCTTCCAACTGCTTCATGGCCGCATCGTTGCCGACGACGTATTTCGACAGAGCCGGACGGCTGACAGCATCCTCAATGACAGCGTCAGGGAACAGCTTTTGAATGGGAGCGACAGCTGCACCTCCTTTGGAATAGAGCTGGTAGACTGTGTCATCCGCGTCGAAGACAGGGACGCCTTGCTTACGGCAGAAGCTGGATACGGTACTCTTGCCCATGCCGATGGAACCTGTGAGCCCAAGGATGTATATAGAGGTGTGGGAGCTCACAGGATCTGTTGCTGGACAGTTAGCCATGTTCTGGGGCTGAGGGTTTGCACGCTGTCTCAGTTTGTGTTTGATTAATGAGGTTAATGAGCCCTGTCTTAACCTGCGTTGGTTCTGAAAGTGCGGGTATCTAGGGTTCGTTCCTCGATACCCTAGATGAACTCGAGAAATGAGCATGCCTATATGAACTCTAAGAGGCCAGCTAGGCTTCAGCAAGTTGCTAGGCCAGCCTCTACAATGATATCGTCTTACACTGAGCTGGATAGCTGCAGTAGATGGGGCACGGAAGGCAATTGTGCTCAGTCCATTGTTTCGGCACTTGACGTCGCTCAAGTGACAAGGGGTGACTGTCGGCACTACCCAAGGCGTGATGCCCATCACGTTGCCACTTCAGGTTCCAGGTTCTAACGCTATTTCTTTCAACCATAGGATCTGCTATAACGCAGTTGTGATCTCTGCTCCGAACTGATCTGCTCGGTCAGCATGGGGTAACCGGGCTGCTCAACTGTTGCTCATTACCCCAGCTAGCAAACGAAAGCCGTTCAGGGCTTTTTATAGTTACATTTGTTAGCACTATGGCTGAGCGGGCAATCAGTCTGGCGATGTCGCGGGCACCCCCGGCTACGCCCACGCCCCCCTCAAAAGCCGGTCATATCGACAGTCACGCTGTTCAAGACTACCTGCTGGACGCCTACGGAGGGGAGGACGATTTTCTCTATGAGGTACGTTGAATGCAGCTGGCGCTTGCAGTTCCCCTCTGTGCCTTTAACCCTTTTTCACCATGGCACACTCGGTCGCAACGGGCAGTACATCCTCTCCGAACAACGTCAATTTGCCGCGGTCCCGACTTGTTTACCGGGCATCAAATCATGCCATCCGTAGCAGACTGAACTTGATGAGAATGTGTCTGAGCTTCCCAGGCCCGGCCCGAACGTACCGCCCCAACGGTCGGCAACCCCAATTAATTTGCTTAATTATTTCCTTCCTTGGTGCACCTGCAGGACGACAGGGAGATGAACCCTGAAGAAGCAATAGAGAGGTACTGCAGGAGCGACTCTCCGGCGCAAAGGCTCGCCTATGCAGGGGTAAGCACACAAAACATGCTGCTGTACAGCATTACACTATGTCCTTACCCAAGGGTTCTTGAATTCTGCTGCCTCTATCAACCTCTCGTAGTTGTAGATCTTAGTTTTGATGTTTTGCTCTCCGCACACTATCAAACTGGCTGGAGGCATGTGGTGGGTGGTGCATGGCCCAAAAGCCGTGCAGTGATATATCTCATTATCCAGAGGCCAGCAAATGCAATCTGCATAAGTTACGGTAGCAACAACGGAATAAACACCCATTTCCTCTTGTTCACAGAGCATCGGGATTGCTTTCCCCCCCACATGTCACGGATGGCAGCTTCTTACCCATATGTAAGGTGCTACTCGTATCCCAGCTGTCCACCACTTATCACACCTAAAGATCCCAAATTTGATTGCAACTGCATGAAAGACATTGCTTTGCCTCCCGTCCGCCCGTCCCTGCCAAGCGTCAAACCCAACTATCCCTGACCCGCCCATCCCCAACCCCCACCTCTTCTTGTTTCTAGAGTATAAGGATTGCGGTGAGCAGTCTCCCCCCGCATATCATGGTTGCCATTTAAAAGAGAGGATTGCACCGTCCCCTTTCCTTGCACAATGTTGAGACACCGCCCCCCCCCCCCGGCTCCTTTCCAAAACGGCAATCTTCTTGCTTGCTTTCTTGTTTCCAGAGCATAGGGATTGCAGTGGTAGGTCTCCCCCCTCATATCGTAGATGGCAGCATCCTACCCGTGATCAAGGAGCTGATGAAAGACACTTATGCTGACATACGCATCACAGCACTCAAGCAAATCATGCCAGTAGGTGAGTGAGGGTCAAGGGCCAGTAAGTGAGTCGGGGTTTAGGGCCAGTAGGTGAGTCGGGGTTTAGGGCCAGTAGGTGAGTCGGGGTTTAGGGCCAGTAAGTGAGTCGGGGTTTAGGGCCAGTCAGTGAGTCGGGGTTTAGGGCCAGTAGGTGAGTCGGGGTTTAGGGCCAGTAGGTGAGTCGGGGTTTAGGGCCAGTAAGTGAGTCGGGGTTTAGGGCCAGTAAGTGAGTCAGGGTTTAGGGCCAGTAAGTGAGTCGGGGTTTAGGGCCAGTAAGTGAGTCGGGGTTTAGGGCCAGTAAGTGAGTCGGGGCTTAGGGCCAGTAAGTGAGTCGGGGTTTAGGGCCAGTAAGTGAGTCGGGGTTTAGGGCCAGTAAGTGAGTCGGGGTTTAGGGCCAGTAAGTGAGTCGGGGTTTAGGGCCAGTAGGTGAGTCGGGGTTTAGGGCCAGTAAGTGAGTCGGGGTTTAGGGCCAGTAAGTGAGTCGGGGTTTAGGGCCAGTAAGTGAGTCGGGGTTTAGGGCCAGTAAGTGAGTCGGGGTTTAGGGCCAGTAAGTGAGTCGGGGTTTAGGGCCAGTAAGTGAGTCGGGGTTTAGGGCCAGTAAGTGAGTCGGGGTTTAGGGCCAGTAAGTGAGTCGGGGTTTAGGGCCAGTAAGTGAGTCGGGGTTTAGGGCCAGTAAGTGAGTCGGGGTTTAGGGCCAGTAAGTGAGTCGGGGTTTAGGGCCAGTAAGTGAGTCGGGGTTTAGGGCCAGTAAGTGAGTCGGGGTTTAGGGCCAGTAAGTGAGTCGGGGTTTAGGGCCAGTAAGTGAGGCAGGGTTTCTGTGTAAACTGTGTTAGTGAGTAACTTGAAGAATATGTCAATTTGTGCATACGGTACATTATAGGCATGTCCTATCAGATATGAGGGCTGGGGAATGTTCCTGTGATGGGCCTGCTGCGTTTATTCCATGCACATGACTTCTCAACCTGCTGCTACTGCAGTCCTTACTCTAGCTTTGACCAAGGGTCCACCCTGAGAGGCCTCCCCTCTGGCCTCTGCTGCAACATACAGAAATGAAGTAAATCAGAGAAATGAATATGTATATGATAAAAGTGAAAAAGATACATGTGAGGATGGCAGGGGTAACTGGTCTATACCCTGACACATGTGTATTAGGGTATAGAGCAGTCATCCATGGAGGATGGCAATATGCTTATTTTCTTACCCTACTGCTGCTGTTGCTGCTGCCGCTGTTGTTCCTGTGCCCCAGCTCGTTGTCTTGTCAGTGCTGGTGCTTTATATCACCCCCGCACCATCAGCTGCTGGGACGCTCTGGAGGGACTGCTGTTGGATCCAGACCATGAGGTAGGGTTTCTCTTTATATTTATTGATGTATAGGGCTTAAGCTGCTGCTTTAGGGTTTAGTGATATTAGCTGAGGGTTGAGGGTTTAAGATGCTTAGACAGCAGTTTTTCTATGTTTAGGGTATGATAGAGGCACTAGTTTAGGGACGAAGGGATGCTGTTGGATGCAGACCATGAGGTACAAGGGGGGGGGGGCAATTAGGGTTTAGGGTTTAAGCTGCTGCTTTGGGGTTTAGTGCTCTCAGCTGAGGGTTTAGGGTTATGGGTGTGTAGTAAGGCACAGTCCCATGCTTAGGGTGTGAGAAGGATTTTGCTGCATGCTGACCATGAGGTGAAGGGGGCATTAGGTTTGGGTCTGGGTTGCTGCTTTAGGTTTCAGGGGTTTAAAGGTGATGAGTAAGGGTTTAGTGAACATCGTGCTTAGGGTCTGATAGGGATTGCTGCTGGATGCTTACCCCACGGCTGATCTTGAGGTTTTAGGTCTGGTGACATAGGGTTTAAAACCCTAAACTGGTGGTTTAGGGTTCAGCTTGCTTAGTAAGGTAAGGTTCAGGCCTTAGGTTTGTGATGGATTGCTGCTGGGTGCTGATCGTGAGTCCCCGGGACAATGAAATCTGGCTTGCGGCTTAGGGCTTGATAAACTGTAACACGATAAATGTATCTGTTTCAAGTCAGCAAACCGTCAACCAGAGCTCCTCCTTTGCTCACAAGTAGTGCACGGTCGACAAGAGGCCAGGCAGGGTAGATCAGTAACAATGGTATGTGGAGGCTGGTGCTGCTGTTTGTGCAGTATGTGCTCCGTTGGGGTTCCCTTGAACCCTTAATGCTGACATCCCTAAACCCTAAACATTCAAACGTAAGTATTCTTCCCTCACCCTGCCAGCAGAAACTCATTCCGACTAATTGTTTAGTTGTGCAGGGTCCAGGAGGCTGCTGCTGCTGCTATCATGGCGTTGGTGCGGTATGCGCTCGCCTGGGCTTAAACCCTAAACCCTGACAGCCCTAAACCCTGACAGCCCTAAACCCTAAACCTCATTGTTTTTGTTGTGCAGGTCCAGGAGTCTGCTGCTGTTGTTGTTGCTGAGTTCAGCCACCTGCTGGTATCATTTAGTGCAGCCAAGGCCATGGAGATGTTGAGCAGTACGGTGGAGAGGTTGACACATATCAAGAATAAGGAATTGGCGGAAGATGGGGTCATACAGGCTATGAGGCTGATGGTGGCGGTAAGGGGGGGGGGTTAAGGAGGGGGGGGGGGGAGGGGGTAAAGGGGGGGGGGGTAAAGGGGGGCTGGACTGTAAGGCAGCGAAGGGTGAAAGGCAAGGGGGGAGGGTGGAGAGGGAGGCAGGAGAAGGGGGGAGGAGGTGATACAGGCCATGCGATTGACGGTGGCGGTAAGAGGGGGGAGGGTGGGGGTAAGGTGGGATCCAAAAGAGGGGAGGCAGGAAAGGGTTTTGTACAGGCCATGAAACTCATGGTGGCGATAAGGGGGGAGGGGGCGGGCAGAGGAGGAGGAGGGGTAGAGGGGGCTAAAGTGGGAAGGGGACGGTAAAGGGGGAGGGTGCGAACAGGGAAGGGAGGTTGGTAGGTGGTGGGGGGGGGGGGTAGAAGACAGAGGGGCACAGCTCATCAGATTGGTTGTGGCAGTAAGTGATGGTGAGTGATGGGTGAAGGGAAGCAGGATGAGGGGGGGCAGGGGCGAGATGGAGCTTCGCTTGAAATCAGGGGAGGGAGCATGGGGAGAGGGGAGGTTTGCAGGGTTACTGGAGTCCCTGAGGTAAGGGTTTTGCTGGGAGGGGAGTAGAGGATGTGAATTTATGGGCCCCTTGGGGGTGACTGATATGCCATTTCAATAAGCATGGACATTCAGAAGCTGAGCGGTGCTGGTAATGGGACATGTTGTTTTGATCATTGGGGGGTGGGGGTAGAGGCAGGGGGGCTGTTAGGAAGAGGGACAGGAGGAAGAAATGGGGGGAAACAAGGGGAAGATGGGGGAAGGCAGGAGAAAGGGGGGGGGGGTTGGCGGGGGGTAGGCGAGGGAAGGGAATGGTTGGTGTGGAGGTATGAAAATGACTGCAAAGCAATGGAGGCGCCCATGGAAGGGAGCAATTGAATGAAGGGAGGAAACATACTGGGGCAGCTTTGGGAGATCAAAGGGAGAGGGCAGGATAGGAGTCAGGGTGTCAGGAGAAAGTGTGCGGGGGGAGCAGATGTTTCTGTCTCGTGCTTCATATCATTTTCCAACCGGCTGCTGTTGCTGTTTGTGGTTTGCAGGTGCTCCACACGGACCAGGACCAGCCTTCAGCAGCTGTTTTGAACTTCACTGCTCTCCAGGGTTTAGCAGTGCCACTGTTCAAAGACATTGCACCCAAGAAGGGACAGGAAGTCAGGGAGGTGAGGCAAGGCTATTCACTGGCTGGACAACATATGATTTAGGGGTTTAGGGTTTAGGGGTCACTGCGCTTCAGGTTTTAGGGTTTAGGGGTCACTGCGCTTCAGGTTTTAGGGTTTAGGGGTCACTGCGCTTCAGGGTTTAGGGTTTAGGGGTGACTGCGCTTCAGGGTTTAGCAGTGCTGCTAAAGGGAGGTGAGCCAGGGGCTCCTAAAGAACTGGTCAAGGTAGGTTGTTGAGATTTAGGGTTTTCAGGCTTCCAGGGATAGAGGGTAGGGTTCAAGGGTTGAGGGGTCAGGGTGTCGTCTGGAAGAGGTAAGGAAATTGAAAGGGAGGTGGCCGGCCATACTGTGCCATCAATAAATGTAGATGAATTGAAAGGGTTTAAGAAGCATGATGTGGTTCAATTAATGGACAGGTTTAAAATTGAAAAAAGAATGGCTCTGGCTACTTTCTCGACCTGCTACTTCCTACACAACTTAAAGAAGTTGATTATGATTGTTACCTTTAAGAGCACAAAGAAGCTGTTTTACCTTTGCCCCACCTTGGCAGAGACCTGGTAAAGTGTGCTATCTTGTTTGCTGTGTTTGTGTGTGGCATCTATGCCTCTGTCTCCTTTGGAGGGGGGAGGGCACGGTGCATACACTTCTCCTAAACTACAAGTCAGAGTCCTTGATGCATTGTGGGGTGTGTCATGGGATCTTATGTGCTCGTGGTCAAGGTGCACTACAATAAGCACGCACTCAAACAAATGTTCAACTTACGCGTGCTACACTGTACGTAACTAGTACTCCCGCAGTCTCTATCCGGTGATGCCAAGTAAGGGCTTAGGGTTTAAGGTTAGGGTTTAGGGTTTAGGGGTTTAGAGCCCTAAACCCTAAACCCTAAACCTGGTGATGCCAAGTAAGGGCTTCTCATTTCCTCTTAGCTTCCTTCCTTGCTGTGGCATCTTATACAGGCCCTAGGCAAGTTGGTTCATCAGCCTTATTGATGATGCAGTTTTGCTCAAAGCTTCTTAGTATTAGTCAAGCAAAGGGATCTTAGCTTTCATCCTTGCTGTGTGGTTGCTCAGGCTCTGGCCAAAATGTCCCCCTTAGTTTCTATCTGGTGACGCAGATCTGTCTGAAGCCCTCTGAAAGGGTGTCTTGAATCCCGCTGTGTTTTTCCTTGCTGTGTTGTTGTATAGGCCCTGGCCAAGTTGCTGCCACATTTTCTACCTAATAATCCAATTCTGTCCAAAGCCCTTTTGAATGTGTTCACCAATGGGCTTTGAAGGTTCCTGTTGCTTGTGTTGTTGCTCAGGCTCTGGCCAAATTTTCCCCCTTGGTTTCTATCTGGTGACGCAGATCTGTCTGAAGCCCTCTGAAAGGGTGTCTTGAATCCCGCTGTGTTGTTCCTTGCCTGCGTTGTTGCCCAGGCTCTGGCCAAGTTGCTTCTCCTTTTTCTCCCCAATAATGTAAATCTGCTCAAACCTCTAGTTTAATTGTCAAGCGGGCTCTGAAGCGGACTCTCTTTTCCTTGCTTCTGTCTTGCTCAGGCTCTGGCCAAGTTGCTCCCTCAGTTTCTACCCAAATGCAGATCTGCTCAAAGCCCTTTTAAAAGAGGGGCTTATAAGGCTTTTTTTGCTGTGTATTGTTGCTCAGGCTCTGGCCAAGTTGCTCCCTCAGTTCCTGTCGTTCACCAGCAGCAGACATCAGCGTGAGGGGTTCATACCAGCATTACTGAGCAGCTTGGCGGGTGATGTGTACTGGAATGTACGTACTGCTGTGGCCATGGCCTTGCCTCAGGTGGTGGAGGTGG
>OY744501.1:4037749-4066854 GCA_963556185.1 Pseudopediastrum boryanum | reverse complement strand
TAAGAGAACGGGGATAGAGGGGTGGTGGGGGTAGATAGAATGGCGCTGGGGGAGGATAGAGCTGTTTCTGTGCTTATTGCTGAGTAATTGACTGATTGCTGGATTGCACGGTATATTAAATGCGTGGATAGGTGTAAGTTGTGATGACTCATTTGTTATTGTATGCAGATACCTGATGCGCTGCTATGCATGCCTCAGCCGCTTGTCTGTGTTGGATGAGTACCTCACTTTCAAGGCCAGGTACACCAAGGGAGGTGAGCAGCTAAGGGCTTAGGGTTTAGGGTGGGCAGCTAAGGTGTTAGGGTTTAGGGTGAGCAGCTAAGGGCTTAGGGTTTAGGGTGGGCAGCTACGGGTTTAGGGGCAGCTAAGGTGTTTGGGTTTAGGGTGGGCAGCTAAGGTGTTAGGGTTTAGGGTGAGCAGCTACGGGTTTAGGGTTTAGGGTGAGCAACTAAGGGCTTAGGGAGGTGAGCAGGTGTAAGCTATGCAACACATGCACCTACATCATTGATGTTCTGTCTTGTTTGATTAGAGCAGGCACACCTCAGGTGCTAAAGGGATATGATTACTTTGTGTCTAGGTGACACTGTTATAATCATGTTGGTGTCTAATTGTGACTGGACACTGTCATAAGTCTTCACAGTGTATTCTTTTGCAATGACCCATCCCTCCTGACCCGTAGGGTTTTTGGGGTCTACGTACGGTATCTATATGTATATGGCCATTGGCATAGCTGGCCTTGCGTTTTGATTGATTGATTGATTGATATGTATTTGATTAGCTTCCAGTCTGGGCTGTTGTAATGTTTCCTCAAATGGCACTAGTTACAGATCAGTGTATCATCCACCTCCAACAACCTTGCTGAGAACCTTAATAGATCTTGTGTTGGAGCTAGCGTTTTTGCTCTGCACGGCGGGGGTCTGAAATGAGATAACAAATTGCAATCAGCCCTGCACATGGGTTTAACTTAAGACACTTGGCATCCACGGGTCGGACATACTGAAGGGTTTTTTTGGGGGTGGGGGGGGTTGGGGGGGGCAAGGGTGCCCTTGGACCATTCCAATGTGGGGTAATCATAATTCCCCCCTGGCCTGGTCCGTCTATACAACAGCACGGGCCAACTATGCATCATTTTGCTCACTCTTGATTTGCCAGCCTCACATTGGAATAGGTGTAATAATTAAAAGATCATCCATCCCCACAGCAGCAAAACCTCCAACTAGTTCTATCTACCCAGACTCTAAGCCCTAAACCCTAATCCCTAGACCCTAAACCATAAACCCTAGTTCATCTGCTCCTACAGGTGAAGGCGGCATGTCCCGCACCAACCAGTACCTCCGCTTCATAATCGCCCAAATGGAGCAATTGCGTCTCATCAAGATCTACCGCACTCCAGCCATGTTACGCTACAGCTGCAGTGTGTTGGTGTACATGGGGGCGGTGGCGCTTACACCCTACTTTGTGCAGCTCTCGCAATGTAACACACAATGGGATGAGAGTCACTGGTGCCCTGCGCCGTACGTCATGGTGTGGATATACGTCATCATTACTATGCTGCTGCTGAACGTGCAGGTGGGTGAGGTGTAGGGTTTAAGGGCTTAACTTAAGGTTTAGGCTCCAGGGTTTAGGGTCAAGGCAACTAGCGCAATGTAACACGCAATGGGAAGAGAGTCACTTACGTCATGGTGTGGATATACGTCATCATGACTATCCTGCTGCTGAATGTGCAGGTGGGTGAGGTATGGGGTTTAGGGGCTTACTAGGGTTTAGGGTCCAGGGAGGGTTTAAGGGGTGGGGAGGGTTGACAAGGCCAGCTGGGCAGGCAGAAGAGGGAGAGGGAATGGGTGTTGGGTGGAGGACGGAGCAACTTGGGCAAGGGTCCTGCTGCTGCTCTCGACCCTCTAATCCTCATGCATTTTCTGCTGCTGCTGCTGCTGCTGCTGCTGCTGCTCCTGCTGCTTGATTCTCGAAAATGCTACTGGTCTTGCTGCTGCTCACTTCCTACCAGTGCTGCTAATCAATCTCCTGGTGGTGCGGGTTCACTCCTGCTCCTGACCCTCTTAAGCCCTGCTGCATTTCCTGGGGGTCAAAGAGTGAGTTCGTAACAGCACACGGTACCTAGCGACCGACGTTGGGGCAGCGTATAAATATCAGTCATGGCTTACACTGGCAGGGATTACTGATTTTGGCCGCACTTGGCCTTCATCAGATCCCCTGCTGCTGCTGCTGCTACTGCTGCTACTTGAGTTTTATGCAAGTGCTGAGAACCCATTTGGCAGTTTCTCAACCACTCCTGTTCAACCGCTACTGGTGGTGGTGTCACTATTCAGTTAATTAAGTATTATTAATTCAATTAATTAATTGTTACTAATGCGACTAATGCTGAGAGAGAGAGAGAGCTACGCACGGAGACCATGTATTGTTCTCCAGCGTGGTATTGTGGGAAGGGTTCCTTGGTGTAAAGATATTACATGGAGCCCCTACCTTCAGTATTGCTAATGCTGACTCTCTCCAGGCATATGTTGCCATACATGCCGAAGACCAACCCGTATTCTGTTCCACCTTGCTGTTTTGGTGACAGCTTGGGGTGCGGGGCCTATGGCACTCTTTGCTATGGCAACCCATGAAGTGTAATAATAAATAAAGCTCCTACTCCTTGTGCTGCTTCTTCTGCCCCAGGCCAGTGCTGAGAACCCCTTTGACATGTCTGGTATGGATGACGTCTTCCTTGACCTGGCTAAGGAGTTTTCAGACATCACTACCGTTGGGGACGTGGTGCCTCTCCCGCCTATAGATGATAACAAGGCGTGCTTTGCTCCAGCTGTGGCTGCGCTGCAGAAAGCAATGTGATGAGCCATCCTCTGAAAGACGCTCTGATAGGTATGTAAAACAGTGTGATGGAGAGAATGCAGCGCACTGCATTTCAATTACCAAATGGCTTCGTCAAAGCGGGGCGCCGGTGGGGGCAGCGCCACCCACAAGGAGCCAACTTAGGCTCCAACGGCATATTCAAGATGCATTTTTATACTGCAGCAGCCTTTGGCACTGTTCAAGCAATATAGCTACTTGATGTTACTTTGCTCCTGCTGAGGCTGCGCTGCGGAAAATAATGTGATGAGCCTCTGTAACGTGCTTAACCAAGTATGTAGTAGAGCATGTAGGGCCGAATGTGGTTTACCAAGTCCCAGGGTTGCAGTCAGCGCTAGGACTGGGGTTGGCCGGGGCAGGGTGGGGGAGGGGGGGAGGGGGGGGGGGGGGCGATGTATGCAACAGTGGGGGAAGGGGGGGGGGAGGCATGTCACACCCCCCAGTCAATCAATCAATCAATCAAAACGCAAGACCAGCAATGCCAATGGCCAAACAAACCTAGGCCACAAACACAAGGCTCCTGATCACAATCACGAAGCCACACAACCGATGGTGGATTTGCCACACACAAGCTGAGGCTAGATGCAACGGCGTGCACACCAAGGGGAAACAAACACCACCACTAAAACCCAAAACCTGCTCCACTTCCATCACACATGGGTGGCGGGGAGGCAGCAGGATCAAGCACCACCCTAGTAGGGGCTGGAGGTGGCTCCCACCACCTAGGTACTGGTGAACCACCATCCTCCCAGCCACTGAAAGGCAGCACATAGCGCTCCACATGCTTATAAACACCCCCCAGGCACCGTGTTAAACACACTTATAGCAACATGCAAAAATCTGGGATCATTGTTCACAGCAGTACGAGATCACCAACCAGCGCAAATAGGTGGTATGGTATCTCCCAGTCTCATCACTGCAGCAGAAAATGAATTTATGGACCCAACTGACAGCTAACGCAGTGAGACTGGGAGGTGATGAGCCTTTGATAGTAATTAGAAGAGTTATTACTGAGCGTGTTGGTGCTGAGAGCATCGCTTCTACAGTTAGATTTAATAAGGAGAGATGTATGTTTTGTTGTCTAAGAGGCCATCATTGGATGAGTTATGTTTGTTAAGAGAGACCACTACACAGCCCTCCGGGCCGTGCAGGAGCCAAGCATGACTCCAACCCAGTTTTTAGTGATGTCTGGAGGTAGATTTGGAGGTGTTTTCACAACAGAACTGGACCAGCATTCATATGAACAGGTGTAGCATTGCATCAGCGTTGCATGCTGCAGCCTTGGCAGTAGTAGTTAGACTTGTTGCGGTCTGCGTGCATGGTAATGTCATCACATTGCAGGCACTGCCCAGCTTGTCCCGCTTGTACCCTGCCATGTAAGGGGTTTGTTTGCAGTTTGTATTTCCACCTAATGGTTCCATCAGGTTTAGGGTTTAAGGGCTCAGGGTTTAGGCCCTAACCCTAAACTCTAAACCTCAACCTTAAACCATAAGTTAGACTAGTCCCAAGTTTGTTTTTTAAAGTAGCAAGATCTCGGACTAAACCTGATATACCATACATAACCCTCTGTTGTGTTGGTGCTGCTGCTGCTGTTCAGAGAAGCGATGAATATCCATTTGACAGGACCAGCCAGGACGACGTGTTCCTGGATGCCAGCCAAGAGTTTTCAGCTATTGTGGATCTGGATGATGAATCAACGATCAGACCATTGATCATGGGGAACCGTGACCTATTGCATTATGCTTTGGAGCCTGAGATGTTGCTGGCCGCACAGGGTTTAGCAGACAAGCACCAGATTCAGGGTTCAGCAGACACACTGAAATCAGGGTGTAGCACGGTTTATCAGCCAAGCATGAGACCAACATGAAGTGATGTAGGTAGCTGTATCAATGGAAATGATCATCTAGTTGTGGTTTATTTCTTCATATTAAGCAGAGGGGCGGCGGCTTTACGATGTGTGGCTGTCCAAGTTCATCAGAAGTTGTACAAGCATTGTGGAGCTGCTGTGTATCGATCCGGGCTGTGTAGAGCTAGAGCGTTGAGATGGACTTTGAGTAGGCCGTTAAAGCCCAAATTGGCTCCTTGTAAAAGGAAGTTCTATTGAGATGAGGTGGCTCCTTGTGAGCGGCGCTGTTCCCCGCTCGGTCCCCACTTTGATCAGACCGTTTGGTAATCTGCAATATGTGGTGTTGATGGTTTCATGGGGACATGTATTATGTATGGAGGCAAATTAGGTGTGTCAAGGATGCAGCAGGCATGCGGCTGAAGTGCATGGGATGGAATGCTACTCCTCAGCCGGCAGCTGCCGCTGCTTTCTTGCTGGTTCCTCGGGCCCAAGCTCCCTCGTATATAAGCATCCGGCTCACGGTTTGAATGTTACATTTGAAAAAAGAAAAACCCGGAGCCAACACGAGGCTCAAGGGGCTTCCAAAAAACCAAACTGACTAATCCTCATCAACTTCAACTAATTCGTTCTCATACTCATCACTAGAAACATCACCACAACTTTCATCTTCACTCGATTCAAATCTGTCAAGCTGCAGATCAAACACCCACTCAGTATCTTCATCTCTGAAGACACGCATTTTATGTACCAGCTTCGCCAACATATGCTGCTTTGGATGACACATAAGCTTCCTTAAATCACCTTCACAGTAATCAAACAACTCACCAAAACTCCGATCTGATTTCCTGGTAGGCAGGGCATTCCAGCATGAAATGCTTTTCATCCTCAACGGTATATGCCATGCATTTCCTACAATACCTCTGTGCCCTCACAGTACCACCATCAGCCCAACGTCCAGTCACAACACTCAGCCAGTGAGATCCCACTCTAAACCTCATGAGATCAGCAAGATGCTCTGGATTTATACAACGGTCATGATCAACATACCTAGCAGGCTGTGAAACACACTCAGCCATCCACGTATAATAGGTCGCATACGATACCTGATCCGAGGATGCAACCCTAGGATCCTCTGGAAGGTCACACCAACAAGCAGTCCACTTACTACCCCAAGTACCTAGGACAACTTCTGTGTCTACACGCTCAATTTCTGTTACTGACCTGTTCAGCACAAGAGAAGTTACCTTCTCAGCATAATCCGGAACAACATCTTTAAGACACTTCATCATCTCAGCAGACCACAGCCGTCCATGTCCAGCAACAATCGACAACTCGAGGTTCTCTGTAAACGCTGCACGTAGCATAGGCGCAGATGTCTGAGCTACTAACCTATTCCAAAAGCCACAAGCCATTTTAACCCACGTAAATGATACAGGCATGCAACCCCAGCTCCTCATGCAACAGTCGTTGAGATACCGACTTCCTCAACCAAGTCCCACTAACTTGTCTCAAGAACATGTTCTGGACCTTCTGGAGTGGATTACCCAATGGCAAGTTTGACGTGAGAAAGGGCAAAGACCATATTTCACACCCATATGACATAACTGGAATAACCATCGATTTGAACAACAGTACCCGTAAAGCAATCTGCTGGATGTCCCGTTCCTGAGTCTGGCGTACCACACTCCACATAGCTTTGGTTGCAGCACACCTCATAACATCCACAGCACCTTTAAAGCCACGATCAGATTCCACAGTGATACCCAAATACTTGAAGGTACTGACAACCTCAATGGCCTCCCCTGCATACTGCCATGAGCAACCTACTGCGTCCCGGGACCTGCAAGACAATATCTGTGTTTTCTGGACATTGACTGTCATGTGCTTTAGGTCACAAAACTCTTTCAGGGCATCTAGTTGAGACTGCAGTTCCACAGCTGTCTCTGCAAACAACACCACATCATCCGCATACAGAAGCAGCTGACACTTAGAAGGACCCACCTGCGCACCACTATTTGGCAAACGTTGCCTCACAAAATCTTCAAGCTCAACACCGGCATCCTGCTGATACGGCCAGATGTGCCACGCATGACAGCAATGAGGGGTGGCTTGTGTAACTTGTGGCTTGTTGCTTTGACGGGGCCATTTGGTAATTGGTAATTGGTAACCTGGCAACAGGAACCTGTAAGTATCCTGAACCCATAGTACTGGCTGAATTTGGTTATTAATCATTGTGGGTGGTGCTGCCCCCACCGGCGCCCCGCCACTTTGACAATTCTTTGGGGGCCGGCCATTTGGCAATTTGTAATATGTAATCTGTCGTATCCGGCTCGCCCGGCCATCTGCCGTTGAGACAGATGTGCCTCTGACCGCTGTGTTTATATGGGAGTATCATGGGAGCCATCAGTACCCTCCCTCTTCAGAGCCTAGGAACTTTGCAGATAGAAAGAGTGGCATTAATGTTCTATGGATACAGGAAGTAAACTAACATGTGCCTCTGACCTGTGAGGAGTCAGGGACGACACAATACAAACTGCGCCAGTTTGAGCTGAACCATTGCCAGCTTACTACTTGTACAAGAGCAGCCAGCCCTGCATTAAGGCCATGTACTGAGCCCATCGTTAGCATGCCCAGTACTACAGTGTTCGTGAATTGTGAGTGGCATCTATCCCTCTATATCAGTGGGCAGAAGCTCACCCACCAATGGGCCCGAAATGCAGGAAGGGAGACCTCTGATATGGTGCTTTGAGATGCATCTGCCATAGCTATGCAAATACATTGTATACATGGCTTGGCATGGGCTGGAATCTGCTTAATTTACCGGATTCTAAAGGGTTAATCTTACTCGGGAGGGCCCCTCCTTGCGTAGAGTAGCTCTCTCTCTCTCATTCAAGTCATGCTTCGTACAGCCATTTCTATTGTAGCTCAAAACCCCACCATCAGACTGTGACTACCCGTTCATTGTGTCTCCGTCAGTGGGTGCCACCATTGGCACAGTCAGATGGCATTCCCCCACAACAGTCAGATGGCATTCCCCCACAACAGTCAGATGGCATTCCCCCACAACACTTCTGAAGCTACATTGCGCAACAAGCATGACGATAACATACATGCAAGGGCCGTTGCCGCTCCCACCAGCGCTCTCCTCTGCGACATGCATCATATGAACAATATAACACCAGTAACTAATGGTCAAATGGTCATAAACTCACAGCAAGGCCTCCCTATTGCTAACCTCCACAGGTATTCCCATGTCCCCGCATCCCTTTCTCTTCTATAGCAGTAGCACCTTGGCACAGTCGTAAGGGCTTTAGTTACTAGCTGGTAATTCTCCATCAGCAACCTCTATTGCCTCCGCAATGAATCAACAATGCAACAGAACAACATGACTTCTTACGACTACTGTGCTCCCTTGGCTGTATGTTATGCCACTTGCCTCTATACTAGTTGCCAATATTAGTTGTTTCTGCCTCAGCCACCTGCCTTGAAGTGATCTCCCTGCTGCTGCCGCTGCTGCCTTCCTGCTGCCGCCGCTGTGGTGGTAGTGGTGGTGGTGAAACTGAACACTCCAAGCATCTCTGATGTTCCTGCTCTAGCAGGCTCCCCTACCAGCGACTGCTTGCACCTCTCGTGCGATGACGGTGCTGCCCTGGGCCTCCATGGTGACTCCGCCCTTGCTGCTGCTGCTGCTGCTGCGTGTGAGCTGAAGGGGGGCCCGGCTGCTGACGAGGCTGCCTTTGCACCTGCGAGAAGAATAGTGTGTGAGTGTTACTCTGACTAAAACTGGTGAGCAAAGGAGTTAGGAGTTTAAGTCTCCATGTCTGTTACGGTAGCATGGATGTCACTGCGGCTTTGAAAGACTTGCTAGCATAGACATGGGCAGTCAGTGAGTGTAAACTTTACATGACCCTCACCCTCCAAGTATGCAGACTTTCAGGCTTATGTCCTTCAAGCCATCAAAGCAGAAATTACTACAATTCATTTATGCCATAGCAAAAAGTGCCATAGGCCCCGCACCTCAAGCTGTCACAAAAAACAGCGAGGTGGAACAGAATACGGGTTATCTTTGGCATGCATGACAACATATAAACATTTTGATCAAAGCCATCTAAGTAAGTACCAGGCCCATGGCAACCTTAGAGCTGCTTCTTCCGTCACACACCATGAGATCATCCATGCATACAGTCATCAACATTTCATCATTTTACACGAGCAGTTGCAGCCAGCTGTTTTGGTAATCGCGGCTACTCTTCTTCACTTGTTGAACCACATCCCGCTAGCTAGCCCGTCAAGTCAATCATCCGTAAAGGCCTACCCAACTCACACTGGCCCCAGCCCTTCCCCCCTCCCCAGCAAGCTATTTACCTTGTCCTTCAGGCTTGGATGCTGGCACAGTGCATGGAAGGCTTGCACATGTAGCAGGTCAGGGGCTTGGGCCAGCTGGCTGTCAGCAGCAATCTACAGCAGCAACAACACAGTAAACCCAAATGCTGAGTCCAAGTAGTGTTAGATCTGTTGGAAGACGCTTTTTGTTTAGTTCAGATACCGGTAACTGCATTTGCAATGTCTGCAGCGTAATGTAAATAGGACCCAAAATGTACAGGTCGTTACCTTCAAAACTGTTCGACTGATACCTCACACATCCTCTACCTGCGACTTGATATAGGGAATCGGTTTCTAAATTTGGGAAACAGCACCTTTGGCCATATTAGAGACAGCTGCAAGAAGGGCATCGAGGGCCGGCATTGCTGGTCTTGTCAATCGAGCTACCATACACTTCCAAAGCTCCACTACCTGCACGTTTCCTTACATGCTCTCCTGCTAATCTTTTGCACCGCATGGTAACCATGTGGGAATACACGTTTGCAAAAATGACAGCCGCAGGCAAAGTAAGATACAAGCCCGATGCCTACAGCCCTCCACCCCTTCTGTCCCCGGATACAATGTGCCACCCCTCCATACCCACCTGTAGCATCAAGTACGCCTGCAGATACAAGTTAGCAGCATGCACATCATCCAGCTGCAGCGCCTTCACTCTGACCCCTTGCTCCCTCATCACCCGCACCACGGCGGCTCGCTGCTGCACTTGTAACAGCAGCAGCTGCTCATG
The DNA here is from genome assembly GCA_963556185.1 of Pseudopediastrum boryanum. Classification (NCBI taxonomy): domain Eukaryota; kingdom Viridiplantae; phylum Chlorophyta; class Chlorophyceae; order Sphaeropleales; family Hydrodictyaceae; genus Pseudopediastrum; species Pseudopediastrum boryanum. The sequence continues at coordinate 4,057,033 of OY744501.1, read as the reverse complement.
ATGGCTGCTGAACTGCTCCCCTGCTGGGTCCAACCCCCTTAGAATCTCACACACTAGCTCTGCCAGTTGATTGCAAGCCCTTGGCAAGATGCCAGGAAGTTGTACAGTCACTTGCTGCTGCTGGTGGTGTTGCAGCTGCGGGTTTTCACCTCCCACCACAATCACCTCCCGCCCCTCTGCCCCCCACTCTGGTCCCCACTCCCCTCCCTCCGGCAAGCACATGAACTCCATGACGCTCTCCAGCCCCATCCTAGCATACACTGCTTCTCTAAGGGGGAGAAGCAGCACATGGCATGGGATCTTGCTCATGTCCTCAACCCCAACCCCTCTCATGAGTAAGCCCTTGTTCAACAGCAGCCACCTGTCTCCATTAGCCACTTGCTGTGGTACTGCCATCCCCGCAAAGCTGTACTGCTGTACCGCTTTGATGCAACGCCCAGTATGTCGCTGCTGCTCCTCCTTTGACTGCTGCTCCTCAATCTCATACTGCTCTCCTTCCTCTTGCTGGTCCCTTTCCTGCATGTCCCCCTTACTCTTATCCTCCTGCTGCTGCTCCCCTTGAAGCCTTTCTGCTACGTGGGCTTCCAGCAGCAAGACTTCTTGTGCTGCTGCTTCTACTATGGACATCCCAGGGTACTTCACGCCAAGTGCTGCTCTCTTCAGTCCACTCATTTTTGCGATTGTATCATTTCCCAGCACCCCTGCTAGTTGCTGCAGCTGCAGGAGGTTTAACTCTAAGCTATCTAGCAGCTGTTGGCGCTGTAATTCCTCAATGCGCAGCTCACGGGGCCGGCCTGATGCATGACAGAAGGGGGAGAACGGGACATTCGGGTGCCATCAGAATGCGAACAGCTGTGTTGGCATGTGTTGGCATGTAAAAGCCAATGGGCTAAGTGCTCAATGTTTCATATCAAGACCATGGCTGGAGATATGAGAGGGACCATGGCTTAGCTCTCAACCGTGCCATAATAGGAAGCAAGATGTTTCAAGCAGAGAGGTTTGGAGACCAACAAGGTCTAGCAGCAAGCGGTTGTTCTCCCTTGTGTAAGGGCACCACTATGCCTAAGAGTTCCCTAAATCAGTGGAAAGAGCTCTACAAAGAGTCATGCAAGAAGAACAAATGGTTGTTGATGCTTCTGGTAAGCATCTTCAGTGGGAGAGCCCTTCTGGAGTCCTCACATGGCAAGCCATTGGGAAATGCAGCAAGCTTGTTTCAGGACATTCAGCCATTGCAATTGGTCGCGATTACCATTAAAGACAAGAATTGCAGCGCTGCCAGTGGGCATAAGATGATATGACCCAGGACAGTATTTGAAGGTTAAGTTGGTGATAAGTACCCATAAGATACGGGAGCTAACCACATCAATACCATGATCTTATTGCTTTGTAATAGCACCTGCACTACGTGGCAAGGAGCATTGAAACCTAGCAAAAGCTGCTCTAAACACCAAAGGCACAAAAAACACATTTCCCCAAGACCTTAGTTAGCTGAGCAAATCTCCATAACATTAGCAGGCTGGCTCATCAGACATGTCAATCAAAAAGCCGTCTCTTCACTTGGGTGGTTATACCTTCAGGTCTTGAAAATGTTTCTGCTAAAGGTGTCTCTGCGACCCCTACGGCCCGCTCCTACCCTCTACGCCCTGAACCCTAGCCTCTGTGCCTGCTCACCAGAACCACACACCACCACATTTGCAGACCACACCCTCTCCACCCCCTCATAGCACAAGAAGTCTGTGTCGTCTGCAATCACAGCATAAGCCCCCTGCTGCTGTGCCCAATAAGCTGCCTCCTTATCAGCGTCATTGAAGGAGTAGAAGACTTGGCACCCAACAGCGGTAAAGGCATCCCCTAACATCTGCAGGCATCCGTTAGGAGGGAGCCACATGTTGGTGGGTGTGCTGCTTTTGCTGCTGCTGTTGCGCTGCTGTAAAGGCTGCTGGAGCCACTCGTTCAGCTTGCGGAGCTTCTTGACATCGTTGGCCCTGGGGGATGGTACAGAAGGACAAGTGGAGTGAGCTCAATAACATGCATCGGCAGCCCTTCACTTCTTACTTTCCATTCTCACATTCCAACATGTGATGTAGTGAACATGAATGGTGCATGTATTTCATTCACCCGTTCATGTTAAACACCTCAAACAAGAGCAGTCTGTGATACAGAACCAGAGTAGAAAGGAGCAGATAGGGGAGGGCACGGGCGGGGAAGGATTAGCTGCCCACAAGCTTTACCTGCAATGAGAGGGGACGAGGGGGTGTGAAGTGAATTGGGATGGGGGCATGCAGGGGAGGGAAGGGGGTGGGGAAATCAATACCTGCATCACTGAATGCCAAAAAGGTCTGAATCCCTGCATCTAATCTCTTTTGGGCTTTCCTGCATCTGATTACTCACTCCTGCAATGAGTCATGGAAGCCAATCATCACGCTCATGATGTGGCGGTGAGGGATACCAGACAGTAACTGATAGAGAAGGAGATAACAGCTACAGAGTAGGTTGAGCAGACTGTAAAGAAGGCACAGCCACCATTGTAACCCCGACCGCAGCACCAAAGTGATCAAGACAACTACCATGTAGGCCAAGACACTGCAGTAGTAGCTGGCAGACAGATTGCTTGTTACCTGCGCTTGTACCACAGCTCCTGTTTGTCCTCGGGGATTGCACAGTCCAGAAACACTGCGAGCTCATAACCCAGGTCCTTAGCTGTCCTTACAAAGAGACTGACATCCCTCTCCTGCTGCTGAAGGTCATAAATCAATCCTGGTCTGCCTGGGGGTAAGAGGTACTTCCGCAACGCAGCTGGAGCATCAAAGACCAAGAGCCGTTTCTCCCTGTGCGGGTTTCGTTCTACGTATGTCTTGCGCCAGAGGCCTTTCTCTTTGCAATAGCCGCTTAGCAGATTCACCCCCATTGCTGGAACTACCGCACGGCTGCTTATCTAGAAATCCTAGCGTGCTATGATTCCGGTACTAGCGGTTGTAGAGCGTGCCGATGCAGAGGGTGGATGGCAGGAACTTTGCCAGAGCCAGCCCTGAGCAGCTAACCCAGAAGGCACAGCATTAGTGTGCTTAAGCTCGTCCAAAGGCAACATTAAAAGCCGGTATCGGCCCGGTACGTAGCCCACATGTCCGATGCCATGCTATAGTCTGCACCATGCCCTTCCCCCCTAATTAAACGCGACACCCGGAGCGGAAACCTCGTCTGCTATATGATAGCAGAGGCGCTTGCAGGTCCAGCTAGGGGTTAGGCCATAAATTATAGGCTATCACCACACCTGAGTGCCTTGTCCGTGAAGTGACCGTGATCGGGGTAATGGTAACGCCTAGATCCTCAGATGCATCCCATGAACTAAGGGCCAGCACAGCTTCGAAGCAGGGCCGAATGCACGATCTGCTTTGCCATCTCTGACAGTACCACGGCCTCAATATTATGAACCCACCCACTCACTCTGCACCCGCAATAGGGTATTTCCACCTCATGACATTGCCAAGTTCGATCAACTGCCAGCATGTTGCACAATTATTACTGCTACTAGTAGAGTACGGCCGCTGCCATCCGCTGAGTGCCTCAGCTGGGCCCATTCACTTCATCACGCCGGAGTGCCGGCCGCGAGACCCTCACCAACTAAAGTAACAGGTACTCCTGTTGTTGCCACATGTTTGTTATGTTATGTCATATTGACAAATATACTCTTGATCAATAAATGAACCAATTCCTACTACCAATGACAAGAGAGCAAAGCCGCTGCGTACTTACACTAGAGAACCAATCATATGTCGCTGTCAACCAAAGATAATGCCGCTTTGCTGACGCCCTACACCAGATAGAGATGCACTGTGGGAGCTTCATACAGATACGTACCTTGTTTGCTGCATTGCATTTGCATTTGCATCCTTTGCTTTTCATTCGCAGCATTTCAGCTGGCAGTGGCCTCGCTAGAATGTTAATTTCTGCACTCATCTGTATTCTTTGCATTGGTACTGATTCTGTATGTAGCTCCTTGTAAAATTCAGAGCAGCGGTTGAGTCCTGGCAGCACCCTGCATACAGCATTGGCACGTCTATCTCGATAGCATGCTGCTTCACCATGCTTACATGTGGTCACCCTAGCAGCTTTGCCGCGGAACCCTAGATGCAGGAATCGGGTCTGTCTACTCGCTGGCCATTTAACTGGCTGTATGGAGGTCGGCAGAACGCCTGCATAATTAGTTCCAACATAACTGTCAAAGGGGCCGGGGGAGAGGGGATCCTTCCAAAAGACCCAGTCCACGGTTCAGTAGTGTGCTCTTCATCAGTGGCATTTAAACTCTACCAACAGACCTGTCACAGACAACAAACAAACCATGCTTGGATCTGCTGCTGCAGTGGCATGCATGCACGCATGATGCATGCAAACAACAATGCGTAAACCCCAATGCAACTCCATGGCAGTGCAGCATCTTGTATCATACACACCTTGAAATGCAGCATTTGTGACCGCCCCATGCTCCTGAAAAATACAGGCGGAGACACAGCAGGAGGTCTTGGCCTTATGGGCCATGGACCCAAGCTGCCAAATTACCTACTGTCATGTGTTCCTGGCCCTAACTACACATGACTTTTTGGGACTCATCATGCAGCCTGTGCAAACTCGTAAACAGGCTCCTAGCTGCATAAGTGCGGCTGTATATACTGTAGCGAGCGGCCCCAGCACCACAAGGCCTCAGTTATACTTTGTGCAGATGCCCCGCTGCAGTGATTCACCTTCCAGCAACTCGAGCTCTCATTCACCGCACCCATCGGGTTGCATCGTTAAACCCGCTCTTGACCCATCACCCACCTGGCAGCTTGCAGTGCAAATGCAGTGTTGGTAGTTGCAAGGTACCAAGCGCTTCAATCGATCAATCGAAACACAACACAAACCAGCTGTGCCCGAATGGCCAAACAAAGCCACGCCATCCACATAAACAAGGACCTCTTGGCTGCTGTAAGCTTGCATGATTTGCAACCGCAGAAATGCTCACTGCCGCAACTGTAACATCACTTGCCTCACTGCCCATCCTGCTTGTTTGATCATCTCAACAGCCTGCAGCCACTACGAGGGAGCAACGCTTTACAAGATTCGAGTCCTAAAGTGACTCTGACACATTGAAGGACAGCACAGTAAACCTGGCCTGCAGAACTCAGCGCTAACCTCAATGTAGAGCACACAGACATGGGCGTGCAGTAGCAAAGGGTTAGCAAGGGGTCTCTTGATTATGACAACTTTGTCACTGTGGCATGGTTTAGGGTTTAGGACCACAGCTCGTCCTCTGGCACAAGACACAGCTACTACCCCAGGTAGTGGTGCACATTCACTGTAAGCAAGTGTGCAAAAGCATGCAAAACCGCTAAGCCAACCCCTAAACCCCTAAGCCAACCCCGCTAACCCCTAAACCAACCTGATTCTATCAGTACTGATCAGGGTACCACTCCCCATGCTCCCAAGGCAGCCAAAGTACCTCAGTATCTAATGACCACATCCACGGCTCCTGCTGCCTCTCCAACTCCTTGTAGTTGCTGCACTTGATCCTCACATGCTTTAAGCTAGGCATCTGCCACATCCCCTTGGGCAGGCAGCTCAGCTCATACCCAGAGATGCTCACATTCTGTAAGCTCTTCAGATTCTCCCAGCCCTCTTCTGGTAGCGTTGCCAGCCATTCTCCGCTCAGCCTCAGCTCCTGTAGGTTGGACAGCCAGCCGAAGTTATGGGGAAGTTGGTAGAAGGAGGCATGGCCACACCGCCGGAAGTCCAGGTTGGTTAAACCTTGGCAGTAGAAGATGCTTGGCGGGATCTTCTTCAGGGTTTTGGAGGAGATGTAGATGTCGGAGAGGTGGGGGAGGTGCTTGAAGTCGTCAGGAGGGAGGTGCTGGATTTTGTCACAGTCCAGGGAGAGGGAGCAGAGGTGGGTGAGTTTGGAGAGGCCTGGGGGGAGGGCTAGCAAGGAGCTGCAATCGAGGTCCAAGGCTGTGAGCAAGGTCAGCTCTTGGAAGAAATTGTCTGGGAGGATGGAGAGCTGGCTGGAGTGGAGAGTGAGGAAGCGTAGGTCAGGGAGGGCTGTGGGGAGGATGGAGGAGATGGAGAAGAGGGTGTCACATTTGACAATGAGGGTCTTCGTGGTGAGGGAGGTGAGAGGGAGGCTGATTAGGGCTTTGGAGGAGAGGGTGAGGGAGTGGAGGGTGGTGAGGGAGATGATGGGGGTTGGGAAGAAGTCCAGCTTGTCTGAGTAGATGCTGAGGGTCTTCAGGGAGGAGAGATGGCCAAGAGCTGGGGATGTGACGGGGCTGATGAAGAAGGATGTGGGTTTGTTGAGCTTCATAGTGAGGTGCTGGAGGTGCTGCAGTTGGCCTAGGACTGCTGGAAGGTGCTGCATGGGCTTGCAGTTGAGCAGGGTGACGTGCTGGAGGGATTGGAGGTGGGAGAAGGTGTCTGGGAGGTCTTCCATGGGGCAGTTGAGGTGGAGGTTGGTCAAAGATGTGAGGTTGCTGATGGTGGTGGGGAGGTGCTGGAGCTTGCGGGAGTGGAGGAAGAGGGTTTTGAGGGAGGGGAGGTGGAAGAGGTGGTCCGGGAGTTCTGCGAGGTAGCTGAGGTTTATGCGGAGGGTTTGGAGGGAGGAGAGCTGGGTGATGCTGCTGGGGAAGGTTGCAAGGCCTGAGCACTCGAAGGAGAGGTACTGCAGGTTCTCGAGGTTGCAGAAAGCGGGGAGAGCTGTAACTGCTGAGCCATTGCGGTGCTCAATCGTGAGCATTTGCAGGGCTGTGAGCTGCGAGATGGATGCAGGGGGATAGCTGGTAACCCAACGGAGGCTGGTTAAGGCTGAGAGGCAGGTGAGACTGCTGGGACAGGTCTCAAGACCTCTGCCAATTAGATCCAGGCTTTGAAGCTTTCTGGCGTTTTTGAATATGTGGTCCGGGAGGGAGCCGTTGGAGTATGTGCTGATTGCGAGGCTGCTGATCTGCCCGATGTGTCTGGAGAGGCTCTCAACTGCGGCTTCGTAGGCAGCAGGATTGCGCTGCTCGAAATGGCAATCTACATCCCCGGCCAAAGGTATTGAAAGCTTCCTCCATGCCTTGCAGGTCCGCTCTGACTTAAGCACGTCAGTCCAAGGCAAGCGTCCCAGGATGTTGCTGAGGCTGTCGTTTGTCAGCACTAATGTTCGATCTTCAGCTGCAGATGGCGCTGTTCCAATATGGATCGGGCTGGCACAATCTCTCAAAAAATTCTCAGTTTCTCTGCCCACTGAGCAGCAGGCCCCGTGAAGGGCAACCAATGCAGTATTCATGCTGTCTGTAAACAACAGACAAGAGGCAACAGTCCAAGGCCACCCTTGCACAACACACGTAGGCAAAACGCCTAAATAAAAAGGATCTTGTCTCCACGATGTGAGTCAGGGCCGAACACGTCGGATCTGCTGAACCGTACTGCCCGTATGTACCGGCTTGCTTGGTACCGAAACGGTTGCTTGGCGTAGTTCACTCAAAGGACGCGCGCATGCAGAAAGGCCCGCTTCCTTACAGGAGTGCCTCTATAAGATCGCAGCAACGGCGTTGCTATCCACATATACACGAGTTGGCAGGCGGCTGCAGAGGGACAGCAGCAACAGGACCACCAGCAGCAAAGGTGTGAGGCTGGTTGTGGAAGGCTTGGCTCAGCATGCTAATGCCAAATGCCAAATACTAAGGGAGCACTGTGCACGCGCTCAGCTTGGCTCAGCATGCAAATGCCAAATGCTAAAGGACCTCTGAGACAGAATAAAGCAATGAGTGCTATTGCTTGGGACAGGTCCATATCAGCGGAACCAGAAGAAAGGACAGCTGAGTGTAGCAGGTTGCGAGGGGGGGCAGAGGCTCTGCCTCTTCCCCAGTTACTTGGCAACTAGCCTGGCCTAGCTCTTCTTCTTCTTCTAACAGATTGCAAATGCTAGCATGGTCCCTTCTTTATGACCTCTTCTTGCTTGAGTTGGACAGCTACAGAAGCAAGAACTCATCGATGCAAGAGAGCAAGCAGCAGGTTGTGAAATCATACCAATATGTGATCGTGATTATGACTGATCAGAAAATGAGATTGACCTGCCCATGTGTGACGTTAAAGCGCCAAATCTCAGCAGCTTCCAGGGAGTTTGTCCTCAATAACAATCGAGACTGTGGATTTTCCAAAGGTGGAAGACTACAGATCCGTCAGCACCCTAACCAACCTCACATCTTTTGAGCTTCCCCTCATCCTTGCTGTACCAGACGATGTTGAACCCCCACCCCCACCCCATGCAGCACCCCTCATGATGCCACCACCCTCCCATCGCTTGCTTGTCCTTTTCCAGACCTCTGCAGAATCTCCACAGCTTACTTCCTTAAAATAGAGGTGAACAAGCACGGGCCCCTCACAGGTTCGGAGAGCAGCTGCTTCCGGGCAAAACTGACATTGGGAGAGCTTCTGCAAGACATGGTGGCTGCCATGCAGCAGCTGCAAGGTAGACGATGGCTCATATCACATGCCCAATCATAGGCAGCCCCTTCTATGGCAGTGTTGCTATGGCATACCAAACTGTAGCAATAGATGCAGATTGCAGCTTCCTAGTATAGCAACCAGCTGCAGTCGGCAAACCTTCAGGGACCTGGACAACATAGCCAACCTAACCATTCCTCAAATGCCTAAAGTGCTTTTTCAGGCAGAGACAGGCAACTTTTATGTCACAGCCCAAATGTACCTCACATATGTACCTCACAGCCCCAAACACCTTGAGCAGCTAGCTGCAGCTTGAAAACCTTCATTGTCCGGACAACTTAGCTCTTTTGATAAGGCAGCGAGCTCCATTTCTCTTGTCATTGCTTTTGATAAGGCAGCTTCTTGGCACAGCTCGCAGGCTTTTGACCAAGCTGCAGCTGCTTGGCACAGCGCGCAGGCTTTTGACCAAGCTGCAGCTGCTTGGCACAGCTCTCAGGCTTGACCAAGCTGCAGCTGCTTGGCACAGCTCGCAGGCTTTTGACCAAGCTGCAGCTGCTTGGCACAGCTCTCAGGCTTGACCAAGCTGCAGCTGCTTGGCACAGCTCTCAGGCTATTGACCAAGCTGCAGCTGCTTGGCACAGCTCTCAGGCTTTTGACCAAGCTGCAGCTGCTTGGCACAGCTCTCAGGCTTGACCAAGCTGCAGCTGCTTGGCACAGCTCTCAGGCTTGACCAAGCTGCAGCTGCTTGGCACAGCTCTCAGGGTTGACCAAGCTGCAGCTGCTTGGCACAGCTCTCAGGGTTGACCAAGCTGCAGCTGCTTGGCACAGCTCTCAGGGTTGACCAAGCTGCAGCTGCTTGGCACAGCTCGCACAATTGACCAAGTTGTAGCTGATGAACCTTCAGGGTTAGGACTGAGAATCCCTACTTCAGGAGGTGCTCTGCGCTTGGCAGCAGCTGGAATATCCTAAACGTGTAAGTGCAAACTGGGAATGCCTGTATCCATCCACTAGGCTGAGTATTTGAAGGATGCCCTCACCAAGTTGGCATCTGTTTCTCGATAGTACTTGGACGGGCGCAACTTGCCTATCTGTGTTCCAGCAGCTGTAGATCAGCCGAGCTGCAGCACTCCTTGAAGTAACATATGAGCTGCTGCTCCTACACAGGTAGCAGGCTCATAGACCATATCCACAGACACACTTGTACGATCCCTATGCCCATACATGCACACCCTGAAGGACTCGTCATAACTGCCACTTTGGTTTCAACAGAAGTAACTCAAATCTTAAACAGTCGAGTACACTCTGAAGCAACCCAGATCAGAGCTGCTACTGCCATACATTTGGACCCTGCTTCCAGTTGTTTATCAGCATCATAAAAACCCCATGTTGACAACTTTGCGCACAGGATGATTCCTCCAGCATTGATAAGAGTGCAATGAAGGATGTAGGGTGTTAGTTAATTTAGGGGATGTGCATGCTAAGCAGGTGGGGATGGCAGTACCAGGAGGGCATTGATCATCAATGCTACTTAGCTCCGAGAATTGCATAGACTGCAGTCTGCAACAGTTAAGAGAACGGGCACAGGCAGTTGCTGCTAAAACAGGGCCCTATCCTAGCATGCAGCGTGGTTTTCATCACCAGCAGAAATGTCAGCAGCTGCAGGGGCAGTGAGCAGCATAGGGTGAAGAGTGTTTTCTGGGCTGATGACCGCATCTGCGCAAAGAGAGTTTCCTGGATGTGGTGGGGGTGCCGCTGACAAAGCTGCGGTTTTATGGGGCCATGGGGAACAGTCTCAAAAGCAGGTACCCTGCCTTACCTCCATGCATCTTTACATGCTGGATCATGTCCACATATATATATATATACATCTGTCTCCTAGTGCAGCGAGTAACCGAGCAGGTTAGCTGTTGCCATGCATGCTATGCCCCCAGCTGATGCACCTTTGGCCCCATGGCATAAACAGCAGCATTGCCACATGGGGACTATGCAGTACACTAACCACAACAGTAGCTGCCAGTTTTATTAAAACAGGAGGTAAGGAGGCGTGAGTGAATCCCAGCAGGCACCAGCAGGCCGGCAGCTTTATTTACCTGGACATATTGGGATAGGTGCCTGGCTGGCCGGGGGGCAGAGTGCAGAAGAAGATGGTGCTAGCAGGTGCAAGCAGGGTCCAGCTGAGATTTAATTAGGTCTTGAGGTATGAGTCAGAGCGGCCTTGAGCTAGCAGCTAGCTGGTATTATGGGTGAAGCTTGATAAAAATATGTCTTCTGTATGTTATGTGTACTCATATTGGTTGTGGACCAGTTTGGTCTCCAGCGCATGAGGGGGTTGCGTGCAGGTATCCTCTGGATATATCCCTAGTAGTTTGCTAAGATATGCATTGTCCAGTCAACGCTTGGGCTTTAGGCTCCTGTTGAATCTTATGGAAGCTGTGTCGTGTTGCAGCTACTTAACCAATATGGAAGGCAGGCTGGACTGGCTTATGGCGGGCTGCTTTAAAGTTTGTTTAACAAATGATCTCATGTGGTTTTGGGGGGAGGCTGTCATAGATGGCAACATGCCTTTGGAAGTTATACCTATTGATTAGCCCCATTATTAGTGAGAAATTTGATTTCGGCGCCAAAAGAATTCGAAAATGTGACCCAAGTCGTACACATAGAAGAATGCATACTGTGCCAGTGCCAAGGGGTATAAAGACTTATAAGTGTCCTATAGGAAGCTTCTGTGCCCGCTATATTGCGCTGCATGCGCTGTTCACATTTGGGGGTCTGCACTGAGACAAGTGACATTTAGTGAGCCCGGATACTGTTGCACTTCTTTATTGCCAGTGCCAGTATTAAAATTACATAGCTGCAAAGCATCTAGATCCTGTTGTTTGCTCCGGCTGCTCTTGCATGCATTAACGAAGGCTCCTCAACATGTCCAAGCGCAAGTACGAAAGTTTTTGTGACGATGGCCCCAAGCTTGTCATCAGAATCGCTGATGAGCAGGAGGTTCTTGAAGCTGATCGCATCATGCTTCAAGCTATCTCAGGGTGTGCACGGGCGGTGCCTCAGGGCGACCAATGGAACCTTACCTGCTTGCTCCTCAACGGCGAGCCAGTCTCCAGAAAAGTGCTTGTGGCCTGGCTTAACAGCGTGTACCAGCACATCAGCGGATGCACCTTTGAGGACCAACCAGAAGCTGCCCCCACGGCAGACTATTTGTGCCAGCTATTGACGTTCGCTGATGCAGTCAGCTCCAGCAAGCCCCTCATCTCCGCAATTGCTGCAGAGTTCTCAGACAGGCTGGTAGTTCAGGGGACACTGGGAGGGAAAGAGGTACAGCTGCGCACTAGCCACGGTTTCTACTACTTTGATCGTGAAGAGCCCTTAAGACTGACTAATGGGCATCCAGCCTTCCCTGTGTACATGGCAGAGGCAGCTTCAGAAGGGGAGAAGACAATCTTTCTAGACAGCATTGCTGACCAGGTGGAGCAGCTCCTGTACATCGGCCTCCGGTTGCAGCTCTCAGACTTCTTGCAGAAGATGCACCACTGTGTGAACCAGATGATGAGCGCTAATCTGCGGCTGTGGCCCATACGTGACAAGGTGTTCACCCCAAGGGTGGTGGATGCTGCAGCTGGATCAGAAGTGGGGAAGAAGGTCCTAATCAATGGAATGACTGGGGCCTCTTTATGGGATGTGCTGGCAGTGCCTGCTCGCCTTCCAGCTGGCATGACAAGGGTGCTCAAGTTTGAGACAACATTGAAGAAGGCAGCACTGGGAGGGGAGGTGGGCCAGACAGTGTCTGTTGAGATGGATCTATTCCATGAAAACCCTTATCTCAAGATAGGAATAGGACATGATTTCGAAATGCAGCTGCGGGTGGGCCCATTGGAAAAATAGGGTAAATGCTTCAAAGAATAGGTGTTTGGTGCACAAGGAGTTGCAAGTAGGGGTGAAATGAATGCAGAAGGATCGGACATGCTGTGCTGTTTGTTGAAGTCGTGGATGGAATATTAATGTACCATGGTGGCCACTTGCCCATCGCCCAAGTTAGCAATCAGGTGCCGACATGCCCTACTGGGTGCAGTATTAGCACCCGGCAATTCCTGCAGGCAGGTGCAATGGTATGATAGGAAGTTTGATCAGGTTGCAGTGGATGCAGACAGTTTACCGGGAGACCGACACTCAGGGAGTGCCTGAAGGTTGGGGGCAATGACTGTTCAGTGTATGTGATTGAGGGGTGGTGTTGACAGCGCCTGGCGGCCCAGCTTGGGCGGAGTCCCACACTGTAATGAAGCAAATGTGTTGTTCCAAATACATGGTTGTGATTTTTGGCCTACATGTGGCTATCTAAGATTATCACGCTTATTGGCCCGCCTTCACTTGGTAGTGGATGCAGAATGCTTGACAAAGGCTGCATGACATGAAGCTGTTGGCATTGGGACCCAAAAGTGTGTATGGCCTTTTGGGGCGGCAGGTTTGTATTGGCTGTTTGCGTTGTATTGCAGATATGCACATGCACATGATATGTAGCTAGCTGCAGTCAATGGAGGTATAGTGCTGGGGTTTGTCCGTATGCCACCATTCATGGGTCTCGGGCATGTCTCGTTGGCTGGTAGTGGTACTGATGCAGCTGAAGTTGTGCCAGATTGTGCTGATGTTTCCTTCAGTTCAAAGGTATCCATGCATACACCAAGTAGCAAGTTGTGCTAGGGCACTGTTGGCTGTGGAACACATGTGAGGCCAACTTTCCTGCATTACGTAACGGGGAGTCAAAAAAGGCATCCTGTTGACCTCATTTTGGCACAGTCACTGTTCCAGGGAGTAAACCACATTCCCTGCCTGGTCTATGTGGCTAGTGACTGCAGTGTTTGTTGCAGAGGACCATTGTGTGCGACATGTGCATACGTGCTGCTCAGTGGCCTTTGTAGTAGGCAATGGCACGCTCCGTTAATGTGGCTTTGCGAAATTCTCTCTTGGTCTCTCTTGCTGGTGAGTGGACAACTTTTGCCCAGCCATGCTGGTCGTACAGCCCAACCCCATGGGCCATTGCTGGGGTTGCAGCCATTGGATGATTGCTTTTGCAGCTACCAGACCTCCTATTGCATGTGTGTTATGGCAGCAGAGAATGAAAGGTGTGGTGCAAGCTGCTGGTGTGCTGCTCATGTCCTGCTCGTTTGCAGCCTTTCTGACATGGGTATCAGGGTAATGTGGTGGCGTGCAGAGTTCAGGACCGATTTTCTTGCTTTGATGGCAGCTGTCTGCAGCATGAAGCTGTCTGAAACATGAACGAACTCTGAGTGCACCAGTGGTCAGCCAGTAACGATGTTATGGTGTCCCTGCTAGTAGCTGTGGGTGGCGTACAATATACAGTGCACATTGTACAGTGCTTACAGCTACTATCAGGGATACCATGACATCTGTACTGGTTGATTACTGGTCTTGGCTCTTACTTCAATGTTTAGGTCTTAGCAATTCTGCAATGAAGGATTCCGTAGCGCTGCTTGTGCTGGCTGGTTTGGTGCAATCTTCCTTTCAGAACTGCATGTTGACTGGGTTACGGAGCCCTTGGCCCTGGGGTGGGAAGTCGGTAATGTGCTGTGTGCTATGAAGCTGCGAGAACGTGGTCCATTGAGGCCTTACTTTTCTGGAGTAGGGGTTTGAGATTGAGGGCTGGGGTTTAGGGGGTGTGATAAGAGCATGGGTTTTGGTCATGCGATGGACATATGGTCAGGTAGAACGTTTCGACCTTGCTGTGCGGCTCTGCTGCTTCATTGTGTATGAGATGGATTACTGCACAGCCCTCGGACCGTACTGCTTCATTATAAATCTTAAGAGAGACCACTGCACAGCCCTCTCGGCCGTGCAGCACCCAAGCATGACTCCCACCAGTTTCTTAGTGGGGTGGGGTGAGAAAGATCACTGCAGAATTCCCAATGCATTAACATATTGTGCAGCAGCTTGTGAGATCTTTTATGAGGTAGCTTCTGGCCCTGAATCGTTGGAATGTTAATGCTGCATATCGGCTGCAGTTCCACCTCATAAATTGCTCTGGGTCCTGAGGAGCCCAACTGGCTTGTGCTGGTAGCATTGCTTATCTGCTGAGGCATTTCAGCTGCAGCTGGCTAGGGTGCACCACTCCAGCCTAAGCATCGGCAATTGATGTCTTGGCATTTCTTGCATGTGCACTCTGCTGCTACAGTGGGCCAGGGCAAACCCTTTTAGATGTTGTTTGTGCACAGCGTCGAACTGGAGACTGCTGTTGCCCTACACCCTTGCCATTTTTGGTGTGTTCTCCCTTGGTTCCGCGCTATGCAGTTGGGCTATGCAGGGTGGTCATACATAGCAGAAGCACGTTTCTGCACAGCTAATGACCCCCTTACAGTGAGGGAGGTTTCTTTGGCTTCTGCTGCTATTCTGCTAGACAGTGCCCCCTCTGTCCCAGGGGGCTGTTTCCAGTTAGAGCAGCATGTGGCCCTTCCCTGCTGCCCTGCTTTTGCACCAATGTGGTGGTGGCTATCTTTGATGTGTCATACCATGAGCTGAAAGGATCCTTGCGTCATCATTGGTACCAGCAGCACCCTTTGAGCTGAGCTTCTGAGTTTGAGCTGCTCCTCTGTGTGAGAGAGAGAGCTGCTCATGTGGATTGTTGCACGCGCGGCTGCAGCAGCTGTCAGCGCATTTTGCCTTCATTTAAATGATCTCTTTCAGTAACTGGTGTATTGCTACGGCGTTCCTGCAGCTCATCCCTTGCTGGTGGCCACCTCAATAGGGGGGGGATGTGGGTGCTTCTAACTTGAGTAATGGCAGCGCAGGTCGTGTATCCTGCCTGTACTTTGTTGACCCCAAACCTGGGTTCTGTGGTGCTCACTGCCTTCATTGGCAGGTGCCGGTGCTTGTAGCCTAGTAATCTCCAGCTTAAGAAGGTTAGGAATGCTGTTGCTCACCCTTCTGATGTGGCGTGAGGTCCAACCAATGGGGTTTGTTACCAACTATTGCTTGCACCTGGGCTTACAAGCCCTCCTTGCTTTCTTAAGTAGGAGGGAGGCTCTTACCCCCATTGGGGCAGTGGAGGTTTTGGGTGATTTTGACCTAACTGCTGGACCTCATGTCTAGGCATATGTTGTCATACATGCCGAAGTTTACCCGTATTCTGTTCCACCTCGCTGTTCTTTGTGACAGCTTGAGGTGCGGGGCCTATGGCACTTATTGCTATGGCATATCATGAAATGTAATAATAATAATCTCCAGCTTTTGAACCATAAGGTACACCCTCATTGCATGCATTCTGCCTAAATGTTGATGTTGTTTGGCGGCGATTACGCCTAGGTAACTGGCCAAGACCCTGCTTGTTTGGTATATCCAACATGAAGGATATAAAATGAAGAGTTGAGAGTTCCCTGCTTGGCTGGAAGTGCCTTGACTTGCTGTTCCTGTTGTTGCAGCTTCCATGGGCGGTCAAGGCAGTAATGCGTAGGCCCACAAACTAATGCGTCTGAACATAAGGGAGAAAATAAACAATCTATTGCATTTGCGCAATAGCAATGGTCTTGCAGTACAAAGACACTATGGCACTTATTGCTATGGCATATCATGAAATGTAATAATAATAATACAAAGACACTACTGCCGCAACACCCTGGCATGGTTGTCCATCGGTGCACACCAGAGCCGCTTCGGCGACTTTCCCATTTGGTTGAATGACAGCTTGTTGGTGACGGTCGTGAATGCTTGTTTGCTGTGCCTCAGGTTGTGGCAGGCTGCCGTGGAGGCTTGCGGTACAGTTCCAAGGTGATGACGCATCGGGTGACTGGGGATGACCCGCCCCAGCCGGTGCATTGCTCCAAGGTGCCCCGCCTACGTAAAGGCTTGTCAACAGCGCTTGTTGCTACGCGGATTTGCAGGTGAGCATATCTCTTCGCCATTGCAACAAAGCCCCATGGTTTGACAGCAACTGCCTTGAATCCCTGTGCATCGGGAGCGTTACATGTTGACATACCGTACAGTCAGAGCAACGGGGTTAGCCAAGGTTCCCTTCCCGTAGTGTTTATCAAGCCACGACGATCCGTTACCAAGAGCAGTTATGCAATACTGAAGGCGAGGGCACATCTGAGGAGGTAGGGTTTGCGCCAAGGGTTAGTCCTTTTTCGCTCAGCACTGACGTGCCGTGTCATGCAACGGCGAGCAGAACTCCGGCCAAGACGGCAGCCTAACGCCATCAAAAACATCTCCGCAGGCAGGATAGCCTTTCTGAAGCGGTACCAAGCCCCTGTGCCGGCCTTCCTGCAGCTCTGCTACCATGTTGGGCAAGCTAGGAGGCTTTGGTAAAGCAGGAGGGGAAGGTGAATCGGTTCCTGGTGTTACTGGTGCCCCTGGAGGTAAGCAGGTGAAGCAATGTGGCATGGTATGGGCACAGTACACCTCTGAGGTTTAAAAGCATGTGCTGCTTGATTCTCTGCTAGTTACATGCATAGCATGCTTTCAAACGGGAGTACAATGCACTTCGGCTGGAGAACTGGGTAGGTGCGGGGCCTGTGGCACTCACGTACAGCATATCACAGAAGGTTAAATTGATACCAATGCGCAGGGCAGGGCTGCGAGCTTATTATATCCACGGCGTGCACAATGCCCATGTGAACTACGCAGAGAAGGGGGGAAATCCCATGCTCCTTACCTTTTTGCCAACTGTTGCTGCAGTAGTTTGGGACAAATGGAGGGGACAGCATGACAGCTGCATCGTGTTCAGCTTGCTGCTAGCTCTGCTGTTACGAGAAACAATGGGGGCTGATACTTAAAACCCTGTGTGCAGCCACATCTTGAAATTTGGTTTGTCGGTTTGCTTGTTTAGGACCTTTCTAGCAAGCAGCAGCAGCAAGAACTCTCCTCTTTCTACCCTTGTGGCAGGGAACGATGCATTAAAATGCTTGTTACTGCTATACCCTTTGATATCGCATTTGTCCTTCTCCTCTCTATCCTTTTGCTGCTGTTGTTCCAGCCACTGGTCCGGACCCTCCCCTCAGTGTCACCAGCAGTCACCCGCGCCAGCGTCACTCGGACCGGTTAGTTCGATACCTGGTGACCCTGGCCACCTACCCCTACATGTTCCTCCTGCTGCAGCAAGCCAGTGCATCAGAGGGGCTCAGGGACGCGGGGGGACTGGAGGGGAGGAGGTATGTGGAGGACTTTGCTGAGGGGAAGGCACTACTCAGCTTGGAGAGGTAGGGGGGGTATGGGGCTGGTTTTGGGGGACGCAGGAAGATGTCTTTTTTTAATTTTCATTGGCTCAGGGGTTATTTGGCTGGGTCTGGCGAGTGCAGAAGGGGTTACAGGGCTAGGCCGGGTAAGTGGGATGCCGGGGTGGGGGTGGGGTTCTGGGCCTGGGATTCTGGGGCGCCTCTTGGGAGATATGTGTGTGGAGGACTTTGCTGAGGGGAATGCACTACTCTGCTTGGAGAGGTAGCGGCGGGGGGGGGGGGGGGAGAGGTTCGAAGGCTCCCAGTGCAGAGTTTAGCTTCAGACTACATGCTTTTAGCCTCCATGGCAAGTTTTTCAGATTTCATTGTAGCTGCCTTCAAAGTTCAGGGATCTGTTGCTGGTGATCAATTGGTCAGTTGGCACTAGCAAATGGTAGGCAGGGGACTGGAGGGGAGGACTTTGCTGAGGGGAAGGCCGCTACTCAGCTTGGAGAGGTAGGGGTCGGGGGGACAGGGGAGAATCCAGGGGGCTCCGAGTGCAGTCTAGGTTTTATGCGTCAAACTGCTCTTAGCCTCCATGGCAATGTTTAAAATAGTCTATAGTAGCTGCCTTGGGAATTCAGGGATCCGGTTGTAGTTGATCGAGTGGACAGTGCGGAAATTAGCAAAGGGTGGGCAGGGTACTGGAGGGGAGGGCTGTGCTGAGGGGAAGGCGCTACTCAGCTTGGAGAGGTAGGGGGTGGGAGAGGGTATGGGCTCGGGGGCTCTGAGCGCGGTCTAGGGTTTAAGATTCAAACTGCTTTTTGCCAATGCTTTCAGTTTTGGGATTGGCTTTGGGGGAGGAGATTGGGATGAATTGGGAGGGCGGGCTTGAAAGGGAAGGGGATTGGGATGAAATTGGGAAGGGCTTGAAAGGGGAGGGGATTGGGAGGAGATTAGAGCAGGTGGCATTTGCAGAATGTTCAAGAGAGGAAGAGGCCTTCTTACTTAACGCTTGAAAAGGTTGATGGTTCTGGTTGTTTTTTCTCTTGCATTCCTCTATCCCCTTTTACCGCATAGTTTTCACACCTCAACATCCTTGCATGCCTCTGCTCCCTGTAGGTGGTGTCGTATCCCCGTGTACACCTCCCTGGTCCAGGAGCTAATGCTGAAGTATGGACGCCTGCTAAGGGCGGTACTGCTGGCAAATGTACAGTACACCATGTGGGTATCTAAACCCTAAACTTGAAACCCTAAAGTGGGCGGTTTTAGCAGGAAGCGATGGCGGAGGGAGGGAGGGAGGGAGGGAGGGCAGTTGAAAAGTGTGCGGAGGTTGGAACCAAGGGGCCAGGAAGGATCAAGATCATTCAACTTTCCACCAAAGACTTTAACATGGGTGTTAACCATCATAGATGGGCGGAACTTGACTGTGAGGTGATAGTATGCAGGTTGATGTATTGTTCTGGCTTCTGAATGTGCAGTAGTGGTATGGTGGTTCTAGAACCATATGAGCAGGAGACCTCACCCCCCCCCCCCCCCTTCCCTTTCTTCTGCCTCCTCACCCCCCTGGCCCTTCCTCTGCCATTTTCCCTCTCCACCTCACCCCTCCTCCCCCTGCTGGCAACTTTCAGGAGCAGCATTTCAGGTTACGACGATTATCTCGCCA